>CAUYRT010044533.1:0-27240 GCA_963574885.1 Lepilemur ruficaudatus | reverse complement strand
GATTGCCCAAGAAACAGCCCAGCCAGCTCATCTCACAGAGAAACCTGTAATCAACAAGCTGGATAATACAAGAGGTGCTATATCACCATTGTTTTTTGTGGCTGAGTAGAACTCCATGGTATACATATACCACATTTTATTAATCCACTCATGTATTGAAGCTCTAAGGTGGGGCAAGGGCAATATGTATAACCTAAACATTTGTACTCCCATAATATGCTGAAGTAAAAAAAAATTTAAAAAAAACAAACTGGAATACCACTATCTATACCTTCTAATCAATTTTGTAGTATATAATTCTCAAAGGTCACCAGATAAATGATGAAAGCCTCTATTATAAAAGGCAAAGACAAAATAAATTATACAGAAAAAAATAACTGGAAAGAAACAAAGACTATAAAAGAGAAAAGAAGCAAAACTTTCAGTAATATCTTTAAAAGAGGTAAGAGAAGCAATCAAGAAATATGAAAAGAATGCTATGGGGAAAAATTACTACCAAAAGAAAAAAGAGCTTCAGACACTAAAAAGCATAAAAATAGAAATGAAAAACTCAACAGAAAGGTTGAAAGATAGTTGTGGAAATATCCCTGAGAGTAAAGAAAAAGTCAAAAAAATGCAAAACAGAAGATGAAAAGATAAAGAACTCGTCCAGGATGTACAACATTCAAAAAAATGGAAATTTCAGAAAGAGAGAAAACAGAAGGGAGGAAATCATTAAAGAAATAACTCAAGAAAATTTCCCAGAACTGAAAAATATGACTTTTTAAATTGTCAATGCCCACCAAATGTTCAATATGTTTGAAAACAGAACCACACCAAGATACTATATCATAAAATTTCAGTATACTGGGAATGCAAGAAGATTCTATCAAATTCCAGAGAAAATTAACAGGTTTCATAAAAAAGATAAGGAATTAGAATACCATTGGAAATTTCAAATGCAACACTAGAAGGTACAATACATTGCTGTAAAATTTTGAAGGAGGAATTATTTTAAATCCTATCATTTTATATCCAACCAAAGTATCACTAGGTCTCAAAAAATTACTTCCCCTTCTTTTCTCAGGAAGCTACTGGAGTTTATAATCCTCTCAAACAGAGTAAACAAAGAGGAGGCCATGGGATTTGGAATGAGATCCCACACAGAAAAGATGAAATGAATCCTCAAGATGATAATGAAGGGAGATGTCAAGATGAAAAGTTTGTTGCAGGGCTAGAGATAAGACTGGAACAGGCTTCAGAAAAGACTTCAGAAACATGAAATTGATGGTCTGCACATATATAATTTTAACTAAAAATATATTATACCTTAAAAATAAATACAAATAAAATCATGTCCTGAGATAGTATGTTCATGAGATTAAATTTATATTTAATGTAGTTAGAGTAAGTCAAGCCACTTTCTTGTCAATATTCTAAAAATTGTAATCCGAGTAAATTCTTCATTGGTGAAGCAATGTAGCTATTTTAAATTATTTTTAAAAGATGTTTGCTGGTGAGATTTAAGACATAGTTCACAGAAACCATCCAAGTACCTGGATGCATCAGACCTGAGATATTTATCCAGATTATAATATACAGTAGTTTCTTCAACATGTGTAGAAAGAATGTTTTATTCCTTTGTAGTAATTCTGTCAAAGTTGAGAAATCATTTGAGAATTGAAAATGCAGAACAGCAAATAGGAACTTAATAAACACTTGTTGAGATTGCTCTTTCTTTTCCAATCTATAAATAAATAAGAAGAGGCAAATGAAGATCAAGTTCACTATATATTATTTTATATATACACACGTAAGTATACATGCACACACACGCATACACAGTCACAAATATTTAAAATTTCTCCTGTAGCTCTAGTTTTCAATTTCATTTTTTAAATACATTTCATAATTTTAACTCAATATGAGTAAGTTTCAAAAATGTTTTCTCAAAAATACTAGCTGTTAAAAATATTTAAAATAGTGTCTGCTTATTTTTATTAAATAGAGTATTAATATTTTTTAATAGATGTGACCATTTATAGACAGTATGAGAAAAAATATTTCCCAAAGATTAATGATTAATTTGTTGAATTAAAAAAGGTTTATTGACAAAAGAATTTATAAGTATTTTATTTAATTAGTTCTGATAAACAAAATGACTAATGAAAATAGTCTCTTCTTAAGTAGATAATTAAAGGATCTGAAAAATGTACAAAGATAAGACCTTAAATGCTCTCAAATATATATGTATTCGGGGTTGCAAATCTGAATGACCATGGGTGGAGTGGTGAGTACAAAGGTAAAACAAAGATCCTGCTCACTCCAGATAATAATTACCATGTGAGCTCAGACTCAGGCTATTAAATCTTTTTTTTTTCCCTAAGAGAAACTGAAAAAGTAGATTTTTATGTGAATCTTTCTTATTTTGAAATCTTCACAGTAATTCTTTTTTTTTTTCAATTATTGCATTACCTGAACAAAACATGTTTGTGTTCTGAATTCAGTTCACAGAGGCCTGTGGTATTATGTCCTTTAAAACTGAAATCTAGATTTACGTCCCTGTTATATAGAATAATGTACCAAATACAGATACACCTATGTAGAATGAATGGATTTATTTGGGTGTGACTTGGGATTCAAATGAATCAATGCATATTTATTGAATTCCACTTGGTCAGGCCTTGTGCAAGGTACTATGATGGGATAAATAGGTATTATATAAATAGATATAAATAATTAATGTTAGCTTCCAATCTTTCTCTTTTTTGTCTTCTAAACATACACATATAATTTATCATCCAAACTAGGACACTTTTGAGAGTGAAAAGAGGCGCTGACAGCAATTATGCTAAGGCCAGGTACAGTGGCTATGCCTGTAATTCCAGCACTTTGGGAGGCCAAGGCAGGAGAACTGCTTGAGGCCAGGAGTTCAAGGTTACAGTCAGTGATCTATGATCTCACCACTGCACTCCAGCCTGGGCAACAGAGCAAGACTCTGTCTCCATTTAAAAGAAAAAAATATTATGCTAAGAACAACTAGGGCCATGTCAGGCAAACAAGTCTGCACAATCACTCACTAAAAGAACCTGGTCTGTTTCAGTCTCTCCCCACACCTACCAGTCTGCTCACACCCTCCAAGAAAAATCCTACCTTGACAGGCTTGTTCCTCAGTTCTGTGATGGAGAATTACAAGAAAAAGGGATAAAAAGGAAGACAAGAATTGTCTCACAATAGATACAATCATTAGAATTGTCTTCTGAGGTTTTTTGTTTGATTGTTATGTATTTAGGAGGTACAGAACCAGCAGCAATGTGGGGTAGCAGTAGAAGGGACAGGGCAAAACGGGAAATGGTAAGAAAAATTGCTAAAGACTGTGCATCGCCTTCATGTCATTTGATCAAGAGAGGTAAAATACTCAAGTCATTTGAAAATACGTTTTGTTGCATGGACTTTAACACCCTCTGAGATTAAACCACAGGGACCATAGTTTTATAAAGATTGTTGATGTATAAGACATGGTCCCTGCAATCAAGGGTTTAAATTTTATTTTGGGAGAAAAAGATTAACAAACAGTTAATATAATATGATACATAATTAAGTGCTAAATTGAAGGATACAAACTACAAACCTGTAAGACATAAGAGAGAAAGATCAAAGAAGGCAATAAGAATTAATCCTCCCTCCGCCCCAACACACACTTCTTGTTATTACAGTTTCTTTTAAGGGAATCCAGGGGATAAGCACAAGCAGAGAACTTGTGGTTTTCATTAAGTATATGCCATTTCTTAATCGTATATAATGGCAGTCCAACTAACCCCTACCAAATTCTGATTAAGCTGCCAAATATTAAAATAAAACCAAGCTGCAGGATTAATCAAAATACTGTTTGTCTGTCTTTGACTATCACACAATTAAAATCACTATTTTTTCCAGTGGGAGGTCTGGGTTCCACCTCAGCTTTCAGTCAAAAATTAAGTGATGCCAACTGTCAGGGACTCTTAGGAAATGGCAATGACACATAAGTCTGATCTCCAACAACCTGGAAGGGCAAAGGCTTCAGATAATCCATGAATTTACCATCTGTAGCAAAGATTTCACCTGATCCAGTGTACTGCAATAAGCAGACTGTGAGCATGTGCAGCACCTACAATATACATAATAGATGCACATTTTCAGACTCATACGCACAGAATGATGTGAAACTTCTCCTCATTCCTTTCCATGAACTGTCCCCACCTCCCAGGATGTAACACAAATACTCAGGGCTGAGCGAAGAGTAAAGGTTGAGAGAGGAGAACGTAGAAAAGACTAGGTACATGTACGCAGACACTAAATTCACTCATCATCAAATATTTTGCTCACATCAAGCATTCCTAAGAGTAGTGCAATATATGCATGCCATACAAACATCCAAATACCCACAATTCTCCGTGGAAAGGCTGTCCACATCCAAACAACTTTGCTAAAGTCCTTTTAGTTGAGCTCTTTGTGTCACTTATGTTTATGTAAGCAATTTTAAAATATCACTACAGCCATAAGCATGAGAAGCATCTTAGAGAAAGGCCTATGTAAAAACACAAAGCATTATTATAATGCTGTTGTATTACTGCTGCAAAAAGCAGCACTTCTCAAAAAAATCAAAATAAAACAAAACCCACATTCAGTTTAAGATTATTAAAAGAAAATGCATTCTTTCTCCTGTATCCTCACTCCCCAAATCCCCACTCCACTAGATTGTCAACTACCTTTCAGAAGCCCGAGAGAGCCCATTTTTCAGTGACCTTTAATCCGTCTCCTCTGAGACACATCTGCTGCACAGGATTCTTTTCCATTTGTCAAAGTTATTTTCTAGCCCTCTAAGTTACCACTTTTAGTTTCAATTCCCATCATGAACTTTTAAAATTAATTTCCTGTCATTTTGGAAAAATGTAAACCTCAAGAAATATAGTAGAATAGTTACAAATCCCTGTGCGACCACTTACTAAATCTTTAAGCAAATTACTTTGTTCTGGGTATCAGTTTCCTCGCCCCTTGTAAAGTTAAAAGCATTAAAGGGATAATATTTACAAAGTTCCAGACAAATACTGCAAAGAATGCAAAAGTAATGGTAGCTATTTAAAAGAAGATAGAGAAAGGAATTCTACTCAGTAATTTGCTCAGGGGAGGGGAAAAAAAAGATTTCTTGGCATATCTTTTGCTAAAACTTAGAGAGACACCTAAATTAAGAACATCCCTTCAGATATTTAAACGAGGGAGAAACTAGCAGGTTTATGACAAAGACATGAGCTACCTTCCGTATTATTGTACTGTTAAGGCATATGAATCTAGAAAGGATTATAGGGTTTATTTCAGTCTTTTCTTACAATAGCACCACCTTTCAGTATCAAAGAGAACCATTCCAACTCTGTGATTTCTTATTTTACATAAAAATTTTACGAATGCATTAAAAAGCAATATCTTTTTAATGTCCCTTCCCTGGTATAATAATACCAAATGTGCTGAACTCTGTTTATGGCTTAAGGGCATGCTTACCCAATATTGTGCCAAAAGGAAAAAGTGCCTGACCACTGTGGAGCTGGGAAGTCAGACAGTTGGAAATACATGGCTAGGGAAACTACCAACCAGCAACCTAACCTAACCTCCCAAATCCTATCTAACACAGACTAGGAATCAAAGACAACATGCACATGGTGATCCTAAAGAGGGGCCAGCAGCCAAATCCAGTGCCAGTGCTGCAGACCAGCAGCTCCCCACTGGCTCTCAGGCCCCTGATGATCTCAAGGTTGCTGACCATTACCCATGCATACTAACCACATAAAGCACTGATGACCTTATAAATTTATTTCTTACACAACTTATAAATTATCTATGTCCAAAGCTCAATGGTCTGCCGCTGACTAACTTTAACGTCTTTGTACTCCCCTGACCTAATATAGGGCTAAAATACTTTGATCTCTGATTTCTTATCTCATAAAGTATACTGGGAGACTAATACATTAACATCCAACATACTATGAGCTCCTTGGAGAAAAGTACAAAAACATAATATATTTTTTCACTGGTAAAATGAATTGCTCCTTTTTTTCCCCCAGTGCTATCCTAAGCAATTTGAGATTTTACCACAGCTTTCAGTCAATAAAGTTAATATTCAATTTGGAAGTTAAAGAGCACTTTTTCAAAATGAAAATAACATTGCTTTTTCCAGTTATAATGTAATATATGTCATAAAAAATTCAAACAATACTGAAAAGAGTAAAGAAGAAAGGATAAGTTACCCAATATCCCAACAAAACACTGAGCACTGACACATGGTTCTATGCATATATATATACCTATACACAAACTTCGTATGTGTATTTTATAGAAATAAGATCATATTTTCTGTCTTTTTTTTAACCTAATATGTTTTGTAGATCATGAACAGCTATATAGTATTTCATTGCATGGATTATCCATAATTAATCAGTCACCTAAAATTAAATATTTATGTTTTTTCCAATTACATTGTGCTGCAATGAATCCCTTTACATATAGCTTTGCATACTGGTTTCATTATTTTTCTAGAAAGGGAATTATTAGTTCAAAATATGCATACTTAAAATTATAAAGATACTGTCAGACTGCCTCTGGAAAAATAGAATCAATTTCCCTTCCCACCAACAGTGTATGCGCATGCCCATTTCCTGGCAAGTCACTGATTATTGCTTATCTTCTCTCATCTTTGCCAATCTGATAAGCAAAATTATGTCTCCCTGTTTCAACTGCATTTCCTCAATTACTAGTAAAACAATCATATGATGTATTCACAGAACATTGGTATTTCTCTTGTGAAATACTTCTTCCTAATTTTTGGCTGTTTTTTCTTTTCTTACAAATCTGCAGATTGCCTTTCTGTTATGATTTGTGGGAGCTCCTTATACAGTAAAGAAAATACATCTTTGCTTGAATATACGTCATAAATGATATTTATCAGTTTGCCATTTGTATTTCAACTTTTTTAATAAAGTGTCTATAAATCTTAATTTAATCAATCTATAAATCTTTGAATTCATGAGATTTGGGTCACACTTAGAAGGACCTTCCTTTATTTCAATATAATAAAATTATTCATCTGAAATATCTAGCAGTGTTATGATTTTTAATTAAATATTTAATCTATCTTAAATTTATTTTGGTGATATAGCATAAAGGAGGGAGTCAGCTTTATTAGTTTTCTAAATTCCTAGTCGATGATCATTATACTTTTAATATTTATTGAAGAATCCACCCTTCTTATTGAAATTCTATCTTCATCATATGATAAATCACATATATTTAGGTCTTTGTGAACCCTCTATTCTAAAACATTGATTTATATGTGTATTTCTGCACTAATGCCATACTATTTTGTGTAGCTTTACACTGTGTTTTCACATAACAAAATAATGTAAAAAATTAAAACAGTATGGCACTCATGAAAAATATTTCCTATCTTGTGCTATTTTCCAATATCAATGATACTGAAAAAGTACAAGAGTGAGACAGGTGACGTTAATACTAACAATAAAAAATACAAACATTATTATTTACACTTTACATAGTGCTTTCACATTATCTAATATTATGTTCACCACACTATAAGATATTTATTGCTTCATATTCATTTCCACATAAGGCGTTAGGATTTGTTCAAAGATATGCCTATAATAACAGACAGGGCTAAAACCTAAACTTCATATCCCATGTTCCTTCCATGACCACACTAATTCTAAAACAGAACAATGGCCCCTAAAGCCCAAATTTTCTCATTTTTAACCCAACTACTTTATTAATTGTATGTGTCTATATACAAGGGCTGTCCGGAAAGTATCCAGCCATGTAACTGTTCCTGTTCCATTATATTAACAATAGCTGGATACTTTCCAGGCAGCCCTCGTATATACGTATGTATATAGAGAGATATATGATACATATATGTATGTACCTTTATTTAAATGAGGAAAATATTTTTAAATCCAAGCTGACGTTCCTGAAGCTTTGATAATTTCACCAACATTACAGACCCTAGTTATATAACACAATAACAATGAAACAAAAAAACTAAAAATTTGGACTATATTTCCTAAGAAACCATTCATTACCTTTGGTTTCCCAAATACTGGTAGAAAGTAAAAATATTTTTTATTTTAATAAGAGTCTTTGATCAGTTTTGGATACATCATGAACATGTCCTGTGCCAGACTATTAGGAAGCAAAGATTGTAGCTGTGTGCATTAAAAGTCCAGGTCAGCCCTCAGATTCACTGGAGAAAAAAGAAATCACCATTGCCACATGTAAGAGTATATGTAGTAGAGGGTCTACAAATTTCTCCAGAAGACAATGAGATACTGTCTACCACAGGGCCCTGTCATGCAGCCCAGCCAGAAGAAAAAAAAATTTTAAAGAATGGCAGACGGGGTTTTACCAATACATTCCCTAAATTTAACCTGCAACATTTGTCAGGAATCTTGCCTCATACTAGGTTATTGTAATAATATATAATAACTATTTATTTCCTATCCTTTATAGGTTTATTACACATTATATTATACATATTACATATAATAAATTATATGAGAAGTATTAACTCATCTGTTCATATTATCAAATACAGGACACAATAAAAAAATACAAAAATAAAAAAGTACAAATGAAGCTATTATACCCCCCAAGTATGAATGAGATTTTATAAATACTAAATAGCTGTATTATTAGATACTATGATATCCAAATTTGGATCAACTGAGCCCTAAGGAGAATCACATTTTTTAAAAAAATTCATTTCAGTAGAGGAGGAAACAGATACCTTTGGAGGAAGAGAAAATGGCTTTGGAAGAGAGATAGTATGAGAGGGCTTCTTCGACTAGAGGTCAGGGGACTAGTTAGAAAGGAGACTCTGACGACAGAAAAAACAGAAACAAGAAATCTGCTGAGATGCTTACAAACAGAGCACTCCCTTATTACCCAAAGTGTCTGAGTGACATGTCAGACAAAATATAGAAGCAGTCTGTACCTCGCTTGAGGTGAAGGATGTCATCCTATACTCTTCCCTAGGTAGCTTGTCAGCCTCTCTTTCCAGGCACGATGAGTCAAGAGCAGGCACAACCTCTCGACCAAGCAGCTTTGATATCTTATAAGGAAGTAGATTCTCAAGTAGTAGAAACCAAAGAATGAAATATGCATTCCTATTCCCAGTTAAAGGTAAGCAAAAAGGGAGCTTAACTTTCAAATTAGTTTGTTTTCCACAATAGCAAATATATCAAAAGAAGGCTGGGGTCATATACTATATAATAAATCATTATGCAGAAATGATTAATTCTGTGTGAGATTCATTTTAATTTCCTCCTACAACATTCAAAGAAATTCAAGCAGCAAAAGGGTATCTCAAAAATATAAAATGCTTTGTAGGTCATACATTTAAAAACACAACACTTCTAAACAAAAAAGTAAATACAAAAAATATTTTCTAATACATCAGGAAATAAGAAACTATCAAAAGGTTTCATTTATTTTTCAAAACTAAATAGATTTTTCCATATCTTTTTGGTTAGAGCATAAACAAATTCAGAAAGTAAGACTAATTCTTTCAACTTAAAAAATTTACAATGAATACAATCATTCCTTGATTTTTAAAATTAACTTAAAATTGAGATTAATGGTTCTACTAAACCATGAATGTATCATATTTACTATATCTACATATACAGGTTTTTGTGACTATAAAATATTTTAATTATTTTTTCTATAACCAGGAAGTAATACTAACTTTGGAAACAAATTGCTACAATAAATTAATAATTTATCTATTGGCTCTCTCATACTATTAGAAACTTTTCCTCATTCTAAATATCCTTCAGTGTACTACCATGGTGGTGATTTAGGAACTGATACTTTTTTCTTTTTTTTTTTTTTTTCTGAGACAGAGTCTCACTCTGCTGCCCCGGCTAGAGTGAGTGCCGTGGCGTCAGCTTAGCTCACAGCAACCTCAAACTCCTGGGCTCAAGCGATCCTTCTGCCTCAGCCTCCCGGGTAGCTGGGACTACAGGCATGCGCCACCATGCCCGGCTCATTTTTTCTATATATTTTTAGGTGGCCAATTAATTTCTTTCTATTTATAGTAGAGACGAGGTCTCACTCTTGCTCAGGCTGGTTTCAAACTCCTGACCTTGAGGGATCCTCCTGCCTCGGCCTCCCAGAGTGCTAGGATTACAGGCGTGAGCCACCGCGCCCGGCCGGAACTGATACTTTCATATAGAACTTTCACTCACTATAAAGATCAAAAGTATTCCTTTATTTGAAGCTAAAAGTACAAAAACTGATATTTAATATAAACAAAACAAAAAAAAATTGAACCCCAAAATCAGTCAGGAAAAATCCATTTTTTGTATTAATGAATTATTGAGTATATCAAATATATTAGCAGTAAATCAAATGGAAATGTTTATACACATCTTTTTATGTTTACATAGTAAAAGCTTATGGTTATTCTTCAAGTTATTTAATTATTTTAGACTGTGAGACAGCATTATGATTGTGGCGCCCTCTGCTGGGTTTTCTAGCCCCAAACTCAATACCACTATTAGCAAAATAAAACCAAACTTTTGAGGCATCAAGTGAAAAATGACTTTTTAAATCCACGAGCCCTTTACTCCCAAGATCATATACAGGTTATAATCAACATTCGCTTTATTGAAATGGGACTTTACCAATTTCTCATTAAGTGAAACATCAATATAGATTTTTCTTTTGAAATTAAAAGAGTTAACAAAAAGTATACACCAAGCAATATATTTTAATAAGTCTTATTTTGTCTCTACTCTATCACTTGGCAATATATTCAGGTTTTTCACACTATATTCATCACAAGACATTTTAATAAATTACTATTTGGGTAATTTTATCTAATTTTCCTGCCTTGCTAGTTCAATCAAAATAGTTTAAGACATCAGAATAATCCTTAATAATACATTATTTATTAGAAAAAAACTGAAACAAGTTTTAGAGGTACTCATCACCAGTAATAATTAATAAATAGCTTCCATTTACTGAGTGTCAACTCTGAGGCATGTGGTGAGTTGTACACTTTCTATATATTAAATCCAGGCTTAAGAGAGGAAAAAAAAATTGAGGCTCATAGAAATGATATAAATTGCTCAAACGCATTTCAGAGCCAGGATCCAAATGTAGGTGAGTCTCATTCCAAAGTCTCAAACCTTTCTACCAAACAATAAACAGCAGTGAAAAAATACCTTTAATATACAATCTTTCCATTTGTTAATGCAACAAGAACTGGGCGGTGGGGAAGAAGGGGAGGAGTGAGGTATAGAACAAGTTATGGGAAAAAATGTTAGAGAAGGATAAGATAATTATTCATGTCTAAAATAATAATCTAGACTTTTAGGAAATTGTTTTTATTTTTACATAATGCTGCCAGCTAGTGGCCCTATTTCATACTGAGTCAACTGAGAACAATACTTGACTTCTTCATTACTGAGTCAAAAATTCTGCATTTACCATTCCAGGATCATATGCTGAAATTATGTATGCATAAGCCTGACAATGATATTTAACATTATTCCAGAAATAAAGGAAAAATGTCTCCTCAACCACCATTAGCATCCCTTGTCCAGTCCTTGCCTACACAAGGGTGGGCTATTTTCTAGCCACAATAAAAATATGAGATATGCCTAAGTGGTAAAGAATTCAGTAAGTGCCAACATGTATTAATGGAAACTAAAAGGTACACCTGTCACTATGCCTAAAGAAGAAACCTACATCATTTTAAATATTTTAGGACATTTATAGGTTCCTTGGTAACAAAATACATAAATATTTTTCTATAAAATCAAAAGTTTGTCATAATATAGACATAAAAATGAAAGTATTGCCTATTACTGGACATAATTCTATGCAAATCTATGCATTTTGTTAGCAAAATATGTTATTTAAATTCAGAAAAATACAGTTCCAAAATTTCCTTTGAGAAAAAAGTATTAGAGTACCACTTTCACATTTTAAAATGGTCATGTTCAGTGACAATGCACTATCTTAAGAGAAATATTCCATACAAAAAAATATAAAAAAGTACACAGCTCCTGTCATGGTATGTTGTTTAACTCAGCACCATCAAGATATTCTTGGCTGATTTCTTCTACTATATGAAATTAATTATAAGAATTATTTAAGTGATTTTCTCAGAGGAAAAATCTATCACCATTTAATCAGAGGCTTAGATAAAAAGTCAATATATTCTATCATATTGTAATATTGCATTAAATAAAAACATTCTGGTATTAAACTATCTTACCATCAAGGAAAACATGTTCTGGGTTTATTCTGTAGTGAAAGGACAGAGAAGCAGGGAGAAGCAAAGAAAGCAAGCAAAACAGCAAAAAAAGAAGAAATAGCCCCCCGTTGAATTAACTGAGGTCAAAACAGGAACAAGAAACAAAGGGACAGTGCTGGAGAGTCCAGTGTTCCTTCTGACCTACATTCTATATAGGTCATATACAGTCTGTCACACATACACAAACACCTACACAATCCTGCAAAGTGCAAAAACTGCTGTACCCCCTTTAGTAGGTGTGTCTTGTATAAGGGATTATTTTGCACCAAAAGACAATCAAGTTTCTATTTTTTATATATGTATTATACATACACACAGTAAGTATAGTAAACATCAGTGAGAAAAAAGCCAACTATAAATTCACTTTTTAAAATACTAAATATTTTTCTATAGAGTGAGCACATAACTTACAAACATTTCCTGTATTGTCAAAGCTGGTAAGAACATCTTCAACATTCAAGGATCCATTATTATGCCTATAAGGAATAAAGCATTTTCTTTAATGATTCTGAAATGTTAACATTTTTTAATTTTTAAAAGAGCTGAGACTGTATATAGTGATACATCCAATAGTAAAAAACCCTTCCATGTTATATTTTAAAAATATTTTCTGCCCACTAGAGGGAGAAGGAAAAGAAATAACAATATAGTTCTTAGAATATTTAATGTAATGACATTTTTGATAATTAATCTAAATCTTAAAGAATAAATAAGTAATTTTTAAATTGTTTTAGTAATATAGAGTTAAGGTTCTTAAACTTTATAAGACAAAAAAATAGCACGTTACACTTAGAGAATCTTAGGGTCAAATGAAAAATAATCACCCTCCAGAACCACACTCAATACATGAATTTCCTCTATAAAAGCCCAACAAATTTATAACTTCAGTCACAAAGAACTAACCAATCTTTGGGTCTGCATATTCCACCTCCTATAGTTCTAAATTTCAGTAAGCACATTTTTTTTTGTATCTTTTGCTCACCAATCTTAATTCCACCCCCTTTAATTCTAATCCTTCCTCACTTAATAGCTCTTTAAATATTTGACTTGATACTGATATTTTATTAATACTTAATGAAAGTTACTATTCTTTATATAAATGAACCCAGCTGTCAATAGGTCACAGAGTTTGAGTTACTTTCTCTGTGGTGATTAAAAAAAATTGGTGCTAATTCATCTACAATCTTCCATATTCTCTCACATATAACTTAGAGCTGCAGTTCTTTAGGATGTTATAATATTAATAGCTTATAATAACTATGAATAATTCACAAAAATTTACTTCATCAACATTCCTTTAACTTTGTCATTAAAACTTATCAAAAATAATATATACTGTTATGAACTGAATTGTCCCCCCAATTCATTAAGGGTTGGGTTAGGGTTGCAGCCCTAACCTGGTATACCTCAGAATATGACTGTATTTGGAGATACGGCCTTAAAAGAGGTAATTAAGTTACTGGGGGTCCCTACTCCAATGACTGGTGTCTTGATAAGAAGAGTTAGGACACGCAGAGAGACAACAGCACCCTGCATGCACAGAGGGATGACCATGTGAAGAGGCAGTGAGAGGGTGGCCATCTGCAAGCCAAGGGGAGAGGCCTCAGAAGAAACCAAACCTGTCAACACCTTGATCTCAGACTTCTAGCTCCCGGAACAGTGAGAAAATAAATTTCTGTTGTTTAAGCTACTCAGTCTGTAGTATTTAGTTTGGGGGGAGCCCTAGCAAACTAATACATATAGTAAGAGAATACATGTAAATTGTATTACCTTTTCAGAAAAAAAATGAACTTTTTATTTTTGTCATAGGGACCCAATTCTTTGGTAGGGTGACTAAGTGAGATTGGAAAAAGTTATTTGCAATCATGACGGACCAAATAGGCACTGGGCTACAAAGAATCCTAATCTAAAATAAAAAAGTCACCAACCATAAATAAAATCCTCATCTTCATAACACAATGATTCTTTATCTTCTCTGTGCATATAAGACTCTACGTAAACATTAGGTCAATTACACTAAAATTATGGAAACCTATAGTATACACTAAGATGAGAGGAAAAGGAACAGAGTTATTTAACATCTATTATAAAATATAAAATGAAGCTATTAAAATGATCAGTAACACAGTACCGACATCAAGAAAACATTTTCCTAAATATAAAAGCAATATATGGTCCCTTCAAGGAAACAACTTCTCATAATCCTAACATGCAGAGATAACCACAGTTGGAATTTTGATATACAGCCTTCAAATCTTCTTCTATGCTCATATATACTTTGATTAAAGAACTGAGAGGACTTGTCCACACCATTTTGCAATTTGTGTTTTTCATAAATTATAACAATTTCTACATCACTGAGTAATATCCTGTCCATGATTTTCATGGCTTCCAAGTAGTTTAATAAATTTCTGTACCATAACTTATTAAACCAGCACTTTATGTTGGATTTTTTTTTTTTTTTTTTTTTTTTGAGACAAGGTCTTACTCTGCTACCCAGGCTGGTGTGCATGGTGGCACGATCATAACTAACTGCAGCCACCACACCTAGCTAATTTTTTTTTTTTTTTTTGGTAGAAACAGTGTCTGGCTATGTTGCCAAGGCTGGTCTCAAACCCCTGGCCTCAAGGAATCCTCCCACTTCCACCTCCCAAAGTGCTAGGATTTCAAGCACAAGCCACAACATCCAGCCTATGTTGGATTTTAACATTGTCCCCAGTTTTCTGCTATTACGCATATTGCTGCAGTGATCATTCTTGTGGAAAATATTGAGCCCATTTTTGATTATTCCCTTAGGATAAATTCCTAAAAGTGGAATTGCTTTATGGTCTAATTTTAATAAGAACATTCTCTTCCTCTTGTGTTTCTCTCTCTTCCTCTCTTTCTCACACACACACATTAGGATGAAAAAATACTTGAAATTAAATCTGAGACAAAAGTAGAAAACAGCTGTTTGTCTATTTTGCATAATGCTAAATACTCCTTAAAGACCAGAAACTGAGATAAAAGTGAATTTCATGTTTTAAAAGTTAAAAACACTATTCAAAATAAAAAGTGTGGTTTTCAGACTTATCACTGATGCAAAACTTGTCATTCTTGAATGCATTATTTCATGAAGCAAAGAAACAGAAAGTGTACCCTATGACACTTGTAAAGGGGGTAGAGGTGGAGAAACAATAAACCTAATCCTGAACATCTAAGATACTTATAAAAATGAAAATCAATTATCTATGAAGTTACTACAGTTTGGAAACTCTAAAAGATGGGATCTCATGAAAGAATAATGTCAACAATCATTACCTTCAACAGTATAAGAATTAGTGCTAACTGTATGAAAAATGCCATCAAGTACTATGGCAAAGATTCAGCTTCCCTTTTTCTTTTTGGATGTTTTGTTTTTTACTGTTACATCTTTTTTCTTCTTCTTCTTTTTCTTTATTTCAATATATTATGGAGGTACAAATATTGTTGGTTACATGGATCACTTTTGTAATGCTTGAGTCAGGGTTAAAAGTGTGACCATCACCTAGATAGTGTTCATTGTATCTGTTAGGTACGTTTTCGTTTTCACCGATTCCCTCTTCCCACCTCCCCGCTGCTTGATTTCCACTGAGTCTTACTTCCCTCTATGTGCACACGTGCACTCATCAGTTAGTTCCAATTTAATAGTGAGTACATGTGGTGTTTGTTTTTCCATTTTTTAGATGCTTCACTTAGGATAATGGTATCCAGTTCCACCCACATTGTTACAAAAGGCATTAAGTCATCCTTCTTCATGGCTCCGTAGCATTCCATCCTACACATATGCCACATTTTGTTAATCCACTTATGAATTGATAGGCATGTGGGTTGATTCCACATCTTTGCAACTGTGAATTAACTGTGAATAAACATTCAAGTGCAGGTGTCTTCTTGATAAAATGATTTGTTTTCCTTTGGGTAAATACCCAGTAGTGGTATTGCTGGATCAAGTGGTAGCTCAACTTTTAGTTCCTTACAAGTGTACTACCAACAGTGTATAAGTGTTCCTTTCTCTCTGCATCCACACCAGTGGATGTTTTTGGACTTTTTAATAAAAGCCACTCTGACTGGGGTAAGGTGATATCTCATTGTGGTTTTGACTTGCATTTCCCTGATAATTAGCAACACTGAAAATTTTTCATATGTTTATCAGTCATTTGTCTATCTTTTCTTTTTTTTTTTTTTTTGTCTATCTTTTCTTGAGACGCTTCTGTTCATGTCTTTTGCCCATTTTTTAAAGGAGTTGTTTGACTTTTTTCTTGCTGATTTGGTGGAGTTCTTTGTAGATTCTGGTTATTAGTCCTTTATAGAAGGTACAGCTTGCAAATATTTTCTCCCATTCTGTAGGTTATCTATTTGCTCTGTTAATTATTTCCTTGGCTGTGCAGGAGCTTTTAAAATTCATTTTGCTGTGTTTTATTTTGTTTTTAGAGATAGTGTCTTGCTCTGTTGCCTAGGCTAGAGTGCAGTGGCATGATCATAGCTCACTGCAACCTCTCACCTCAGCCTCCTAAAGTGTATGATTTAAGATGCATGAAAATGTGACCATGGATTTGACAGTTTTTGGAAAACACTGGATCATATTTTAAAGGTCCTATAAAGTTCCTTCTAAATAAGAGAACAAAAGTTGTTTTAGTATTCACCTTTGATGTTAATATCACTAACATTAAAACTTTGCTTTAAATATAAATTCAGTATTCATATTTGTCTTAGACGCCAGCCTTGCTAAGCTCTACATGGGCACCCATGATATATCATCACATATAAGGACAATCTGCCATAGATCTATTATAATAATAAACCTTAATAATCTTAATAGCTTAATAACCTAATAATAATTTCATAAGTGAACCATTCCCATTACTAGTTTTTACTTACTAACACTGATAAGCTACACACTAAAATCAGTGGCATGAGGGTTTGGTTTGTCTTTTCCTTTCCTCACAGAAGCAATATATTACCTTGCTATAGTGCATTTGTTGTACTAGAAAGATGTACCAAAGTCAACGAAAAAGTCATTCTTGACTTCTTGCCCATTCTAAGCTCCCAGGACTAGCCAAAAGTCAAGAGTTCTAGCCTTCTAATTCAGCAATTACCATAGCAACAATAGTCTTATGCAAAGAAAGGACAGTTCATGCCTCTCAGCGTTTTCTATACCTAAGACACGTATACACTTATGAATGAATAACTGAGGCACTTCTATGGCGCTAAATGTAATTGGAAGTATTTTAAAGCTTCCAGAACATACAAATTCCTGCTGTGCTGAAATTAAATTGAAATATGGGGGGGGGCAGGAATAATTTCTAGCACCTACACAGCAAGCTCTATCCAATAACAAATTACAGTTTGTAAGACAGGGAAAAGGGAATTTTTAATGAAAGAATTTTAATATAAACATCTCCTGGTATATCTTATTTTTCCCTTTCTTTCTTTTCTTTTTTTTTTTTAAACAGGGTCTTGCTCTGTCACCCAGGCTGGAGTGCAGTGGCATAATCATAGCTCACTGCAACCTCTCACCTTAGCCTCCTAAAGTGCTGGGATCACAGGCATGAGCCACCTCACACAGCCTGTCTTAGTTTTCTATACTTGCATCTATCTAATAGCAAAAGCCTCTCTAAACTCCTAAGAAATAAAGTACCAGAAAGACAAGAAGACTTTGTCAAGGAATAAATTAGGAGTCATACCCTGGATTTTAATTTCCTAACTCTCAATACTTACTTTGAAACAAAGAGTCAACCATTCTCAGATATACAGAAAAGATAACAGATCCTGGGAATTTCATAATCTAACTTTTACATGGTTCAGACTTTTGCTTCAGATGAAAAGTCACTATGAGAAATTCTTTATTCCTTCATTTTAAGTCTCATCATATAAGGCTGATAGAAAATAAGGGTAAAAGTTTTAATTTCAGTCACTACATCTGTAACTTTTAATAATACAAATAAGATACAACTAGGTACTTTGAATTCACAAATATGTAGGTTAGGTATTTACTCTCTTAGGGTATTCATTTCAACTCTATCAAGACTTTAAAGAGAAGGAAATCAATGTGTAGGGAAAGCTTAGGATAAACAAAACTAATAACAAATATTGATAATAAGTACTGATCACCCCGTATGTGTCATCTCTATTGAGTTGTGGTAGGTGATCGCAGGTGATAAGAACTGTGAAAGTGGAGTTTACATTTATGATCTATGAATAACCTATAATATCCCAAATGCTTAGCCTTTTATTAGAACATGAAGAGGATCTACTATATAATATGTATTGATAATTATTCCTCCCACTAAAGGCCATGATGGCCTTCTCGGCAGTCTCTGATGATTCTGCCTTGCACTTTCTCACCCTGTGTATTTTCTGTGCCTTTGCCTTCATTGGGAAAGATTTCTCCCTTTCTCCCAGAACTTTCAAATACTTCCTAATTTTTTAAAAAAAATCACTCCTACCTCTAAAATTCTATTAAGTGTGAAGTCTTCCACCCATTTTGAAATTAGTTATGCACTGCCTGGTGAAAGTGCTTAGATTGGATGGTAAACTTTCCTTATTAAATTATTTTTATTATTTAAGCTCCTTGAGGATAGTATTATGTATTTTTATTTCATTCTGTTTATCTATACAGAAGATGCTATTAAATATTTATTGATTTGAATTTATTTAATTTATTTTAAATAAATTTTAATTTATTCACTTTTTTTCAATCATCCACAGTGTTGACTTAACAAACTTAAAAAATATAAAGGAAGATGATGGTACTCCATTTCAAAACTACTTTCTAAACCACTACTTTTGGCTATTGCCAACTAATATCTTTTAAAAAAAACTTCAGAATGCTCACAATTCAAGTAATACTGAAGAAAAGAGACAAAGCTAGCTAAGGAAATGTCATGAAAACATGTTGAGAAAAGAGTTGATATGAGATATTAAAGGAGCAAGAATGAGGAACCATATTGGGCAGATAACAGAATACAAGCAAAAGTGGTAAAAAATATCAATGTGAACAAAATTGGCAATGGAAAAGAATGAACTATTCTTGGCAGAAATCCTCCTATACCTAAACAGTTTCAGTAATTACAGCAATTTCCTTTATTATAACAGGATTATGGAGGGGAAAAAACGGAATGCTCAGAATAATCAATGAGGAAATTAGCTTATCTAGGCCTTAATTCTTTCATCTGTGAAATGAATGAATGGATACATGACTACCTCATGAGAAGCAGGATGGCGAAGAACTTAAAAAGGCAGGCTAGGACTACCATTATATAAGATGTTACCAATGGCAACAACTGGGTAAAGGGTACATGAAACTCACTGTACTACTTTTGCAATGACCTGTGAGTCTATAAGTAGACTCATTTTAATATTTTGAAATGAGGTGGGATGATTGCTTAAGCCAAGGAATTCAAGGCTAGCCTAGGCAACATGGCAAGACCCCATTACTTAAAGAAAAAAAAGGTGTTTTCCTACAAGTATGAGCTGTGTTAACCGTACTACCTGAGTTTGAATAGAGGCACAATCACATACTGGCTGCAAGTTATTTGACCTCTCTGTTCTTCACTTTCTTCATAAGGATAAAAACTGTATTTACCTTATAAGGTTGTTGTGTGGACTAAATAAGCTAACATATGGAAACCACTCAAAACAGTGCTTGTCACGTAGTAGGCACTCAACTGTTTGCCATTATTAATGTTATCATAATTGCTTTTTGCATTTATTCTAAGATCACATTCAGCTCTAGAAATCTGTACATTTAAGCTATTGCTATTTTTGCACTACTGATGTGGAGAGATACTAACTAGTTTGCAAAAAGAGAAAAAAAATCTGGCAGTCATTGAGGCCAAAATTTTAGCTCAGTCACTTGTCTTTGCTCTACAACTTAGGATTCAATGTCATACTTATATAGACATACCTGTATTTATTCTTTCAAAAATGAATATATCACAAAGGATCAAACTGTCAGGGAGGAGTCCCAGTTTATTCTATAGCCTGGGCTCTAGAGAATATTACATGAAGATCATCCATGGGTAGATACCCATGACTTATTTTGAAAGATCTTAAGAACAGAATATTTTACATTCTCCTGGCTAAACCTTACCAGGCCTCGAATATTTCAGAAAATTATTCTTGCTACAATTTATACTTATTGTCTCCTGTCACCAGTGGATGTATAAGTTTTAGAACTTTATACCTAAAGACCCTTACTGGATCACTCTATTTTTCCTTCTCTTCCATTTCCTTACGTATACTATCTTCCAACTGTTTAATCTTTCTCTTTTCTACTTCACAAAGTGATTGTAAGGATTACATGAAAGTGAATACATCAAAGAACCTAGCTCTGTACCTGGTACACAGTAAGCATTTAATGCACTTTTCTTCCTAACCAAGGACTAAACTGATTATCTCCATCACAATGCAAGGCAGGTGGGGTATTAGAATCTCATAATGAATGTACAGGCACACTCAAAAATCCTTAAGTTTGCCTATTTTATTTGGCATTTTCAATAAGATAATATAAAACCAGATCCTAATTGTTCTTCCCTGCCCGCCCTAGTCAATTTTTATATAAATTCCAAATTTTTAGCTATTATGGTGTCTTTTAAAGCTTAGGTATTTTAAACCAAAATAGTTCAAGAATCATATACTATATATAGACATCTTTTGTGAAAATTTTTTTCTTAAAATTACTTCTAGCCTCACCTAAACCTTTTTCAGTCACATTTCCACTTAAAATGTTTTTTGCTCTTCTTACAGTTACTGTAAATGTGCTCCTCCCTCCCTTTCAAAATGTGAAATCCTGTCAGAAAAGGCAGATTTTATAAAACCAAACACCTACAGTAATATTGCAACATGCTAGAATATAACTATGAGAGAAAATTAATTCAGTAAAAGTGGTATCTTGTTACTTCAGTTTGCAACTCTCATGTCTCTTTTCTAATGATTTTAAATGCCAGAACAGACTCCATGCTTCTCATAATATCAGTGTTTTCAGCTGCATTTTCTCCTCCAAGTCTTAAGATCTATTCTGAAAGTGACAAAGCATAAATGGGAAAAATACCAAAGCTTGATTTTTCATATAACTACTACCTAAAGAGTAGTTTGGAAAAATTCTGTGTTCACTTTCAGCCTTGCTTGCCTCAAAAAGAACTTGGCTTTCTGTCATAATCAAATGCTATGACAGAATGATTAAATGAACCCTTTGATTTGGAACTCACCTTATCCTCAAGTGCCACTATATCCCTGAAGAATTTTTTCTTTAGTCTGACAATACAGCAAGATCCAGTTAAAACAGCAGAATTTCCTAACACAAAGCTGCAAAAACCAAGTTCTTACAAAAATTGCCTGCAAACTCAATAGAATGAATAATGAGATTCTTATTAGATTGTTTTTCTTCTACAAGAGAAAATTGGTTTTAAAAAATCTTAACTAGAATGGGCCGGGTGCGGTGGCTCACTAGCACTTTGGGAGGCCAAGGCGGGCGGATCACTCAAGGTCAGGAGTTCGAAACCAGGCTGAGCAAGAGGGAGACTCTGTCTCTACTAAAAATAGAAAGAAATTAATTGGCCAACTAAAAATATATAGAAAAATTTGCTGGGCATGGTGGCACATGCCTGTAGTCCAAGCTACTTGGGAGGCTGACGCAGAAGGATTGCTTGAGCCCAGGAGTTTGAGGTTGCTGTGAGCTAGGCTGACACCACGGCACTCTAGCGGGGGAAGAGTGAGACTCTGTCTCAGAAAAAAAAAATCTTAACTAGAATAATGATTACCTTAAGGAAATACTGTATTCAGGATAGAAGACACTTGTGTATTGGACCCATGCACCAACCTCCTCTTCGGTTTCCCTTTTTTGGGTTTCTGTTACTGAAAACAGATTAAATGATTCAAATCTTCTTACAGATACATGTCGCAGACAATCATCCACATGTTTTTGCTTCAGAACCTTTAAAATAAAACCAAAGATGTAGTCATATTATATAAACATATCATAAGTGTTCAAAATTTAAGTGGTAAGAGAATTTCACTTTCAATAATGACAATTTAGATTATTCAGACACACCTCCTATTGAAGACAACTAAAGAGAAAAGATGGACAAAACATTTACAAACATTACTTGAGAACATCAGAGAGCAAAGATAGTGAAAATTTACCAGTCTGGTATCTTTAAAGGAAGATAAACCTGAAGAGGTGACTCTGACTTTTGCAAGTACTTTTCTTCTGAGACATTTGTCAATTCTAAAAGAAAGAACTAAGAAGATAAGTAGCACCTTTAACAGCCTATGAAGCTACGAGGTAAAAGTTGAATTTTGAAGCTTACCTAGGCAGGGGCACATATATTATTCTGAGCCTGCAGGGGAGGGGTGGGGTGTGTGTGTGTGTGTGTGTGTGTGTGTGTGTGTGTGTTTATGTGTGTGTGTTAGGATAAATCAAATGACTAATTTTGTTGGTGTCACTGAAAACCAGATTTTTAAGTGTGGCAGAAAAGAGATACAACTATAAAATTGATAAGGTTAAGCAAAAACCCTGTAGCTCTGAATCTGAAAGCAAGTATAATGTAAACTAAAACTATACATACATTTTCATAATACATTATTTTGTTCTTAAAACTACACATACATTTCCTACATCTGACCACTGAAAAGATCTAGAAACAATGACCAAATTAACAGCGATGAGTACACTTACTATACACAGATTGTTGTCTCTAAATACTATTTTCTATTAAAATAAAATAAGGTCCCTTGGAGAAATGGCAGGAATTGTATTGTACAAGATGGGCCTGGAACATCCTGCACAAAAGAAAACAAGATAGCTATAAAAAATGATGCATTAGGTCAAAAGAACTCAGGAGCCAATCTGAATAGGGTCCATTGGCCAAAGATGGATGCCATGGTTTGAGCGTCCCCACCAAAATTCATGTTGGAACCTTAATTCCTAATGTGGTAATGGGGGGAGGTGGAACCTTTAGGAGGTGGGGCCTAAGAGGTGGGAGGCATTTGTGTCACGGGGGCGCTTCCTTCATAGGCAGCTTTGTACAGTTCTTGTGGTAGTGAGTTCTTGAGCTCATGAGACAAGTTGTCACAAGAGCAAGTTGTTATAAATTGAGGACACCCCTTGTGTTTTGCCCCTTTGCACATGTCTACTTCCCCTCTCACCTTATGCCATGTTATGACAGTATGAAAGATCCCACCAGAAGACAAGCAGATGCCAGCGCCAAGGTCTTGGACTTTCTAGCCACCAGAATTATGAGCAAAATAAACCTCTTTTCTTTATAAATTACCCAGCCCCGGGTATTATATTATAGCAACACAAAACAGACTAAGATAATAAGACAGTGTGCAAATTAATAAAGATAATAAATGTAATACACCGGGCGTGGTGGCTCACACCTGTAATCCTAGCACTCTGAGAGGACGAGGCAGGAGGATCGCTCAAGGTCAGGAGTTCAAGATCAGCCTGAGCAAGAGTGAGACTCCGTCTCTACTGAAAATAGAAAGAAATTAGCTAGACAACTAAAAATATATAGAAAAAATTAGTCGGGCATGGTGGCGCGTGCCTGTAGTCCCTCTGCTGAGGCAGAGGATCACTTGAGCCCAGGAATTTGAGGTTGCTGTGAGCTAGCCTGATGCCACGGCACTCTAGCCCAGGCAACAGAGCAAGACCACCTCTTAAAAAAAATTTTTTAAATGAAGACAAAACTGAAACTTAAAAAGTAAAAAGTCATCCAAATTCCCATCCAAAGCTATTTCCATAGCTTACAGAAGACTTACTATGTCACATCTGCTACCAAAAGAATTTAAGGTGGCTTAAAAAGATGCACAATTCAACAAGATAACATTCATGAAAAGTAGACGAAAAAGAAAAAGGGAAAACAAAGGTAGGGATAAAAAAGTCAAGAATAAAAATAAAACAAAAGTACATTCCATAAAGATCTAATACTTGATACAGGAGATCAATAAAGAGCTACACGATAAGTAGTAGACCTAGAATTGGATCAAGCTCCAGAAGTATCTGACGTCAAGTCAAGTTGGATACTTGCCAAGTTAACTTTACATCTCCAGAAACCTTTTTATATCAGTTATTCTCCAAAGTAACAAAGTAGTCACAATTAAATATTTGTCATTAAATATTACAAAACTAATAAATTAGTGCTAAAAGAGAGTTATTGCTTCCGTAAAAACTAAATTGAATGTTTTGGAAAGATAAAGGTAAGTTGCTTAAAATTTACTATCAATTTATGAGTGCGAAGCCAACTATAAAAATTTGAAGAATTATAAACACATAGAAGGACTTGGCAGTAAGACTGTAACTTCACTTTAGAATATGGATCATTATTATGATTAACCTCTTTAACCAATTTTTTCAATTAACCAATCCAGGTAAAAGCATCCTGCTTTAATATAAGTTGTACTGTGAAATATTCCATTAATCAGATTCTTTAGCCAAGTATTCAGACTCCTACGTAAGACTTTTCATTCTGTAGGTGTCTGTGAATACATATGTAAGTGTGTAATGGTCATTGCTACTTTTCTTTTCTTTTTTTTTTTTTTTTTGAGACAGAGTCTCACTATGTTGCCAGGGTTAGAGTGCCATGGCATCAGCCTAGCTCACAGCAACCTCAAACTCCTGCACTCAGGCGATCCTCCTGCCTCAGCCTCCCGAGTAGCTGGGACTACAGGCATGTGCCATCACATGCCCGACTAATTTTTTCTATATATATTTTTAGTTGGCCAATTAATTTCTTTATTTAATAATTTTCTTTAAAATTATTTTTAGTAGAGATGGTGTCTCGCTCTTGCACAGGCTGGTTTTGAACTCCTGACCTTGAGCAATCCACCCACCTCGGCCTCCCAGCCTCCCAGAGTGCTAGGATTACAGGCATGAGCCACCAGGTCCCGCCTCATTGCTACTTTTCATCTGCCCTACATTCCTTCCTTTCGGGAAATGCCCCTCCCTTAGTCTATGTAATTCTAGTGTGGTTGTTACTTTTCCTGCCATCAGGTGGGCTGATGACCCAGGTTAGCCAAAGTGTCCCATTACAGACACAGCAATTGGTCCAAACTTAGCCTATCTGAGTCATTTGAAGGAAATGATTTATATGTTGGGGAAAAGGATTATTTCTTGTAGCTTACTAGCTGGATGGATGATAAGAGTTGCCAATGGCCATCTTTGCCATTAGGTAATGAGATTCAACAAAGAAGAAAATAGTACATCTTAGCACTCTGGGAGGCTGAGGCGGGCGGATCGCTCAAGGTCAGGAGTTCGAAACCAGCCTGTGCAAGAGCGAGACCTCGTCTCTACTAAAAATAGAAAGACATTAATTGGCCAACTAAAAATATATAGAAAAAATTAGCCGGGCATGGTGGTGCATGTCTATAGTCCCAGCTATTCAGGAGGCTGAGGCAGGAAGATCGCTTGAGCCCAGGAGCTTGAGGTTGCTGTGAGCTAGGCTGACGCCACAGCACTCTAACCAGGGCAACAGAGTGAGACTCTGTCTCAAAAAAAAAAGAAAAAGAAAATAGTACAATCATAACCTCTATTGGTATTGATTCATAGAGTTCCAGACCTCATCTAATTTAAGTACACACTGGACTCAAATGTTGTCAATTTATCATGTGACCCGGTACCAAACGATGAACTAGGTCAACCAGGTTTTCTCTCCAAAATATAAATTGCAAAACATAGAAAATATTGAACAGTTAACATAAAGTCAAGGGCCATGACACAGCACTAGAAAGACAGAATTGTAAGTGAGAAAACAAGCAGACAGAAGCAGATGTCAAAGATGTCCAATAAGAGAACACAAAGGAGTAGCATAACACTAGACTAGCACTGCTTTGATTCCTCGGTTTTCCAGTTCTAGATGCCTATAAGATATGAATGATCTGTTTATTTGAAATATATTTATTAAGAGCCTACAAATGTTTAATGTGATAGATTAATTATTATAGAAACATATTCACTTCCTCCTTGTCACCTCCATGGAGAGTTATATTTCCCTGCCCCTTGACTTGGGGCTTGGCCAAGTAGCTTACTTTGCCCAACAGCATTTTAAAAGACATGATACAAGCAGGGTTTAAATGTGTTTTTGTAGTTGGGCTTGCTCTCTTATATCTCTGCCAGCACCTTGGTAACATGTCAGCCTACTAGTCCAAGCATTGAGGTATGTGTACCAAACGTGCAGCATGGAGCTACCAAGGTGACCACAGCCTAGGTTCATTGATTCCCATGTGGCCCCTAGATGGGCCAAAAAAAAAAAAAATACTGTTGTATGACATTGTGGTTTTATAGTTGTTCCTTATTCAAAAATAGCTAATACAATACACTGAAGACTAGGTGTTATGGGCCACTTAAAGACTGTTCTTATTCTCAGGTATTCCACAAATATTTAACAATATCCACTAAAAACCAACTAGCCAGGACCTATGCTAGGTACCAAAGGAGGGAAATTAATGAAACATCATCTTTTCCCAGAGAGAACACCCATTCTAGTCAGAAAGAGAAACTCTGATCAGATGATCATAAAACAGGCTGGGAGTGGTGGCTCACGCCTGTAATCCTGGCACTCTGGGAGGCCGAGGCAGGAGGATCCCTCAAGGTCAGGAGTTCGAAACCAACCTGAACAAGAGTGAGACCCCATCTCTACTAAAAAAATAGAAAGAAATTAATTGGCCAACTAAAAATGTATAGAAAAAATTAGCCGGATATGGTGGTGCATGCCTATAGTCCCAGCTACTTAGGAGGCTGAGGCAGAAGGATTGCTTGAGCCCAGGAGTTTGAGGTTGCTGTGAGCTAGGCTGATGCCATGGCACTCTAGCCCGGGCAACAGAGTGAGACTCTGTCTCAAAAAAAAAAAAATATTCACTGTATGAGGAATATA
>CAUYRT010044531.1:0-12139 GCA_963574885.1 Lepilemur ruficaudatus | reverse complement strand
TTTATTGCAGACTGTGGAAGGACGTTTTTTTTCCCAGGTCCTGGCTATAATTTAAAAAAAAAAAAAATCCTGAGTCATCTTATTGGCTCCAGCTTGAGTCACATCCACTGTGGGAAGGAAAAGTAAAATACTCTCAGCTGTCACTGGCTCAGACCCCCTGGAGCAGTCACTGTGGTCAGAAGTGCAGGTTCCTGTTACACACGGTAACAACCCTTCCCATAGAAATGGGAGAGAAGGAGGGGAAAGGACAAGGAGAAGTATTCTTCTAAAGAAACTGAATCCTTTTCCCAAAAGAGGTGCATTGCAAGCAGAGCTTTCCAGCTGAGCCCTTTGTAGATCCGCCAAACCATGGTTAACCTGAAGACCCTTTCTCAAGAATTGAACGAGGAACATTCTGCGGCCAACCGGATAGAGCGATGATCAGTTCTGCAGGTTAGATGTCTTCAATCAAAGTTTTGGAAGGGCTGGTTCCTTCTGAGGGCTGTGAGGGAGAATCTGTACACCCTTTCTAGCTTCTGGTGGTTGCTGCAATCTTTGGTGCTTCTTGGTTTGTAGCAGCAACACTCCGATCTTTCCATGGCCTTCTCCTTTAAAGGTGCTTGAGGAGAAACTCTGAAGTAAATGAATTGTTGTCACAAGAATTTTTTTGAGAATGCAGAGCAGTTAGTTTATTTATAAAGACAAGGGAGAAGTCTAGAGAAAATTGAATGTCAACTATATTTAAGTTACCCCCCCCCATCTTATGTCCTATCAATCCCATTATGTTGCATTTCTCTCTCCATCACTTTCCTCCAAGGAGAAAAGGGCTTTCTATACCATCCTGAGGTTTTCTTCTCTGGTTTTATTGTGGGATATGTTGCCATGTGAAATTGAAGATACTTATTGTGAGAGAAAATTGTGTTCGTCAAAATGTAGCTGTAGATAATTGTGTTAATTAAAATTAGCTATACCAGGCATAGGAGGTTAAGTTTACTTGCAACTTTGTGTTCATTTACTGCATACTTTGACCTCACTGTTCTACTTATAATGCACCAAGTTGGTATATAAAGATGCCTGTCCCATTAGTAATTTAAAAACAAATCTGAAAGCCTTCCTCCAGGCAAAAGTTATTTGCAGAATTGACTTATATATGTTATTTTAATATATTTTACTTTAATTATTCATTGAAGAAGACAGCATAATATCCAATTCTTTCACAAATCTACCTACAATAATCAATGTTAAGTGATCCATTCAAAAATGTATTTATTTTATATACACTAAAATTTCAAAATTCAAGTCAACTTTCTTTTACTTCTTCCTCAAAGAAATAGATTTTGGATACTCATCAATTTAATAAAATAATTTTAGAAATGCTTACAGAGTATAATTAAGCTTTTCCACTTTTCAGATTAAGTAATACTATCAGACGTGTGAGTTCAGACCCTGAGCCGCAAGCAAAACTTTTAGAAAGAACTCTTCTCTATTAACTATAAAATAATTAGAGATTGAGGAAAACGGCAGCTAGAGGTCATGAGGGCAAATGGTAAAGGGAGTTTTGTCTTTTCATTTTGTTATTACACGAATGATCTTTGAACTAAGGAAACTACTATGGATCAATATGACACAAATTATAAAATGTTATTTAACTCTCACAAAACTTTTTGTTTTTAATCTAAGAAATTCTGCTCTGCTCTTTCAGTTGCAGACATTGCTTCCATGGCAGTGTGTATGTCATGAGTGGGTTTCTCTTCTGGAGCACATCTACATAAAGGAAGGGATTGGCATGTCTATACTCTCCAGATCGTGTTGCAAACACTAGCTTCCACTCTGGCTTTTCTCTTGATTTTGAAAAACTCAAAGTAGGGACAACTGGAGGACAGAGGAAATCACTACTGCCGCCATCTATCAATCCTGACAGCCCTCCTGGGTTTAGAATACCAGCCTGCTTTTTCTTTCTTAACTAACTGATCTCCTCAGTTAGTTGTCACTGGTTACTTCAAGGTGTCTCATTATTCAACATACCAGGCTCCTCTGTAGTTCATAAGCCTGATGATTGGGTTTTCATGCGCATGCGTGAGATGTGCCTCCTTTAAACTTTGTTACGACGTCGGCACATTACCTGTCTGACGTGAAAAAAAAAAATCAGGCTCCCAATTTCCTTCCCATTTTTCCTATATTGTCTGAAGTGCTGCATAACCTGGTGCCTACAAAGGTATACAGAGGAAAACAACAAAGTCTTCTAGAAATTTTAAGCAAGAACACTAACTCTTTTTCAGTCAATGCACAGCAATTCTAGGATAGTATTTCTTTTACTATTTTGTCATTTGTTTAGAAAAAAAGACTTTTGTCTACTCATAGAAATAGTCCTTGGCAATATATAAAATTTTCTTCCAAGTGATTCATTCATTGTCAAGACAAATTTACTTTTCTAACACCACAATTTATTACGTCAGATTTCTCACTCAAAAATTCCAAACACCATGATGTTCATAAGAATGATTTTTTTTAGTGTTTCACCCTATTGTTATATACAAACATAGTAAAATCAAATGGTCAAATGTCTATCTGCTTTCCTCTTTACTGCCCATTTCACTACATTAATATTCTTGATGACTCTGACTTTTTTTTATTTCAGCACATTATGGGGGTACAAATGTTTAGGTTACGTGTGTTGCCTTCTTCCCTTTTCCCCCCAGACTCTAACTCTTGATAGCAGTTTTGAACGTCAGTGATTATATTCTACTGTAATAGCCTGTAACTTATTTTTTATTCACTTTTTGCCTTTGAAATATCTGTCTCACAATAATGACTACTGTCATTTTGTTTTAATGCTATCATTATATCTTTGATTAATCATTCCCCAAATCCTAGCTCTTCTCTAAATACCTCATATATTTTTTTCTTGCTTGTTTATAAAATCTAATATGATAGAACTCTAAACAGGGGTCAACAATCTCTAAGGGTGAACCTGACGCTTTTCAATTCATTTTATGCACTAACTGCTTAGTTAATTGTTATTAAGTTCTTTCTATGCAGCAGATAATTGTTTTGGCAAATACAAATACATTTTTGTTTCTGCCCATTAACACTTATACGGCAGTATAACTAAAAAGAAATACATAATGTAGATAAAATTTATAATAGAAGTGAAATGGCAATACAGAGGAGGAAACAACTCATTTTGCCTGTGTGAGTCAGAGAAGCATTGAAATTGAGTCCATAAGAGCAAAATGTATCTTCAAACAGAGAAAGCTGGGGGAGGAGTGGGTGAAGGCAAAGGTGAAAGTAATTGCAAAAAGTACATACACTTTAGTGTATAGATTTTATTCTGGTTTCATTATTGCTTAGAGGCCAGTGACTTTTCTTTCCTTGCAAAATATGTTCTAAATGTTGAAATTGCCAGATGACAGTTCTCTAAACGAAGATGAGACACAGAATTACAGGGTATTTTGTACTGTTGACCAATAGACAAATAAATTAAAAAAAGAAATAATTTTCAGTTCCAGAAGGGTATAATGAAAGATTAGTTTATTCACAAATGGATTCTAGCTGAGAATCTGATAATTCTTTTCACACACAAAGGAACTGATCTTTGTTTGCCAGAACATATCTTTTTATATACTTTTGTAAAATTTTAAATTAACTAGTCCACCAAATTAGATTTTCTAAAGAACAATATTGAAAGTTATATAACCAAACAATAAATTATATCCATTATTAATAAATATTAATATATTAGTATACCCATATAAAAAATACTTCTACATAATGAATTTTGTGTTTATATTTGCAAGTCATGGAATACTTTTTTTGTTATTAGTAAATGACCTTTTAAATATCAATGCCCTTACCCCTCCCATCCTTTCTGCCAAGTGTGCGTGTGTTGGAAAGGGAGCAGTGTGGGCGCTGGTATATGTCTGCCTTGTTTTTTGAGGTGTCTTTGTTCTCTGCATCGTTGAGCCTCTTCAACAGCTCACCTTCTAGATTTCACTAATTGCCAACATATTGTGAGCAGTGTTTATCCACTGGTTGTGACTGAAAGAAAGTCATAGCTAGGTTCAAAGATTCCCTTTAATAATCATTCTATGCTCCAGTTTCCCTCAATTTTAGAGTGATAGAAATGTATACTTTTCTCCTTTTCACTACGTAGGTTCCTCGTCTCCAATTCTTATACAACTTAAGGATGTGTCAGGCATTTGTATTTTAAAGGAATAAGAGATGGCATTGAATACGATGTAATGGGCAACACTGCCATAAAATAAAGTATTGAAATTTAAAAATAAAACCCATCTGCCAACTGCCAGTACCAACAAAAAGGAATCACAACAAGGAGAACAGGAAAAACTCCTCAAAAGAGGGGAAAAAATGTGGCAGTTGAATTTGGGGGCTTGTGCTTTCATCCTCATTATATTTCTCTTTGGAGTGGGGTAGCTCTAGGCAAAGATTTAAATGTTGGCTTAAGCAGTATTTTTTTCCTGTGGAATGTCTCCAGGGAATCTCTGACTGAGATCCAAATTCAAGCCATTGTAATCTCCTAGCACGAGGCGACATATGGAGCGGCAGATTTGTGCAGGATGGTGTTGTGCAGATGTAGAATGGTGATGATGCTACACCGCGAAGCTGAAGATAGCATCTAGGGGTGTTCAAAACTATCAGTTTCACTCTCGAGTTTGAAAAAAGTAGAAAGAAATTCAATTTGAGAAAACGATTGTGCCTCGAGGAAAATAACTTAATATCGAAACACTTAATGGTCAAATGAAAACTGACACCAAATTTGGCAAAAAAGACCTGGATTGATAACAGAAATCAGACTTGGTGTGTGTGTGAAACGAGACATGGCATCTGAAAATGTGACTTCTTACGGTATCTGGTCTCACTGATATCTTCTTCAGAGGCTTACCTGGGGTGGGAGGGAATTGTTGATTAATTAGAAGACAGAGAAGGAAAAATAAAAATTAAAAAAAAAAGCTAAACATGAAAGGAGAAGTGACTTTTTGAAAAAATATCTTTTCAAAACCTTAATGAGAATATAAATCTATATAATTAAGAATAATTAGAAGGCTTTATATAAAAAATAGACAAAAACAGGCCATTAAGTCAAGATGGTAATAGGGAGATTGCATTTGATGATTTTATGAAACTCTAAAAGGAAAGTCTAAAATTTGCCATTTGAAACAATTTTTAGAATAAGTGTCTAGCTCCTTAAGTTACTTCACCAAAAATCAAATTGGCAAGAAAGGGAGAGTTGGCACTGGGATCATTCACAAAGCAAAACACTGAGTATCTTTTCTTTCCAACTCCTTCATTCATTCATTCAATAAATATTGTGTAAAAACCACTAACCAATTATCAATATAATAATAGTGACTATTTTAATACCTTAAATGTTAAGGTTAAATATAAAGTCATCCACATTTTTTTAATTTTGCTCTAAAATAAAACATTCAAAATACTATTGATTTCCCCTTTAGAATGATAAATTATAAACTATGAATTCAATTGATAATTTTATATTCAATTGGTCAGAGAAATTCTTTTTGATTTTAATTTGCTTAATCTCAGTATGAGTTGCTTTCAGCATGCATTTATATAATAATTCTGGCACAGAATTTGCCACAAATTTTTATGTTAGCTATTATTGTTTAATTAAATACATTAAACACATATTATTTAAGGCAGAAATGCATGGAGTCTAAGATGTCAAACACTTGGAAGCAAAAAAGTCATGTGGGGAATAAAAAGTAGTTCTGCTAAGAAAAAAAGAACCCTGTTAAAACAATAAATAGTAAATTTGTATATTTTTTATCTTAAAATATAGGAAAATATGTATGTCAAGAAATCTTGTAACTGTGTTTTTTAAATTATAAAACCAACATAAACAAACATATACATTACATATTTGGATAGTACTGTGACCCTTTATCTTTATGGAATTGTTTAAACCATCAAGTGATAAAATTTAAGTGAAAATTTTAAGTTAAAATTTGTAAGTTAAAAGTTTATATAAATTAAGAGTAGCATTATTAGATTTTAATTTTGTTCATATTTCTTCAGAAGTGATTTATTAAGGTAACTACACACTTCAATTATTTTGTTTACTTTTTTTTGCAAAAATATCCAGGATGTTTTTTGAATGAATCCCTTTTAATTATAACTATGTCATACATAAATAGGCTACAATATTGAAATTTTCCTCTTATTCATTATTGCACATACATACCTAAATCTAATGCATTTGTTTGCCAATCTCATTTTTAGGCATAGAGAATAAAGACAAGAATAAGGCAAAATCTTGTCCCAATGAAGATTACATTTTAATGAGGGAAATAAAAAACAGATAAATAAATGCATACTATCGTGTCAGGTATTGATAAATGTATGAAACCAAATAATACAGGGTAAGGCATGAAGTATGATAGTTGGAGGAAAGAAAAAGGAAAAGATAAGGAGTTCTTGGGGAGGCTTGCTGAGAAAGTAAATTCTGGGTGATACCAAAGTGAAGGATGATTGGAATTAAACAAATGAGGAAATGGCAAGAGGTAGGAGACAGTGATAACGGACCAGGAAAGAATCAGATCATGTACAGGGTTTGGGTTTTATTATAATTGTGATAGAAAAAACATCGACTTCTTTGGTCAGAGGAGTGACAAGATCTGACGTAAATCTTTAAACGCTCATTCTGCAACCCGTTGTGGTGTGTTCAGCAAGAGTTAACAGAGGCTTGGAGTAGGATCCCAGCAGTGGAATTGGGGAAGATAATCCAGGGGTAGGATACATACTGATGGTAAAACAAAAGGAGCACACAAGTACAACGGAAAGAGTAGAATTGGGATGACTCCCACTTTTCTAGGCTGAGCAATTAGGTTAGCATTGGTGCCATTTGCTAATAAGGAAAATGCTAGAAAACCAGCAGGTGGGAAAAATGTGTTTTTATCTGGGTATGTTATATTTAAGATGATTATTAGCTTATTAAAATTACAGGTGCAGATGTTGGCAGGGCTGGAGATACACATTTGGAGCTGTGGCAGACATATCTTCTCTGCCTGCCCCAATTTCAGCTGCAGCTGCTGTGGACAGTACCATGCAAGCTCAGACTCACCTGTACCTTTATGAATTTTATCCAGGCAAGGATTTCTCCATTGCGATAGGAGCTCATTTACCCCAGCATGAAAATACAGCCAGAAAGGACAGGGAGTCTAGTGCACCAAAAGATAAACTTCAACCAGTAGGGTGAGGGGATGGATAGGTAGAGAATGCCCCAGCCTCCCATCCCTTCAGGCAGATAGTTCCAAAAGCGTTCTGATTATGTTTTTCTGGAGGTCCATAGCAACTGAGCTTTGCTGCCTGTGGTGTTTAATTTTATATGTCAGCTTAGCTAGGCCACAGAACTCAGATGTTTGGTTGAACACTAGTCTAAACATTTCTGTGAAGGTATTTGTTAAGTGAAATTAACATTAGATCAGTAGATGTTGAGTAAAGCAGGTTATACTCTATAATGTGCTGGGTCTCATATAATAAATTGAAGATTTTAGGTGAAAAAAGACAGAGGCTTCTAAGGAAGAGGAAAGTATACCTCCAGACTGCCTTGTGAGTTGAGCTGTAGCATCAACTCTTCCCTGGGGCTCCCGCCTGCTAACCTACCCTGTAGATTTCTGACTTGCCAGTGTCCACGATTGTGTGAGTCCATTCCTTAGAATAAATCCATCTCTCTCTTTTTCTTTCTTTCTCTTTCTCTCTCTGCTTTACTCTATCTCTTTCTTTCTGTGTCTGTCTCTCTCTCCATTCATACATTCTGTTTGTTCTGTTTCTTTGGTGAATGCTGACTAATACAGATTTTGGTACCAAGAGTGATTCTTAAAGAAGAGAATCTTAAGAATCAGTTTTCTAAATTGGTTCTGGGGTTTCTGACATAGATTCTCTAATCTAATTAGGTTTAAAAGCATTAATTATTCTATTTCCAGGAATGAAGAAAGCATCAATAATCCATGGCATGAGGTGGCAATAGAGATATGCAGAATATCACCATTAGATACTTCTAATCAAATGCTTAAAAGAGGCAGGGTTATGGGTGATCATATATATAATACCTTCAATGTTTTTGTCAAACTAATCCTAGAACTTTAGTTTCACATGTGAAATGGGAATAGCGGTTTCTACCTAGGAGTGTTGTGAAGATTAAAGAAAAAATGAAATATCACTTTTGGAATGTTTGGCACATAGTATACTCTCACTAAATTTTCATATTATCAAGGTTGTCATGGATTTGTCATTGATTATAATTTATTCTTTATTGTTATCGGTTAAACATTTATTGACAATTCATATGTTCCAAACACTATTCTAGTCATGGGGATTCAGCAGTGAGAACCACCTATAACGTCCACCTACTCTGTTCTCCACGAGCTTACTTTCTGTGTTGGAGGAAAGAAGACTTCAATGAAACTTAAAAACACTGTTTATATTTTAAAAGAAGGGCAATATCAAAGGCATTTCTGGTGAAAGAAAATAATGGCCTCACCTGGTTGGAGTGGAGAAAATCTATTTGGAAGCAATGGATAGGAAAAAGTAGAGTAGTGGCTGAATATTCACTACAGCTAGAGGAATGAAATCCTGAGTTTATGACAATGAGTTCGTTCTTGAAAGAGATTTAAGTAAGTGATTACCTTGTTACCCGACATGACTTTATGAGATGCGGGCGTTATGTGACCATCTCTCAGCATATTGAAACGTGTAAATATTCTGACTGATGTTATTCCCAGTTCTCAGAATGCAGCCTCATGTTTCTTCGCCCCTTAAAATAGAAACTCATACAGCTAGAACTGTTCCTTAGTGTTGTAACTTATTTAAGAGTTCTAAATAACAGATTTCCCCTACATTTTGAAATAAGTAGTGATTTTATTCATCCATAATCACCTACCATTTGTCCCCCAAATTAAAAAAAGCATGTTACTATTATCCAAACCTCTTTACCAAATCAATTTCTTCCTTTATTTATTTATATAATAATTTTAAATGTTTCTAGCATTTAATACTAGGTTTGAATAATGATGAAACTGCACTATTTCAAATACTTTACATACTAATCATTATAGCATGTAGAATTCATTATATTTAACTATGCACATTTCATCAACTCAGTTTAACAGCAAAAAATCTAATAATCTAATAGAAATGGACCAATAATACCATGTCTTTGAATGCTGAGTTTTTAGGTTTATTCACTCAAGCCCCAAATTTCAATCTATTACTCTCAAGCCAAAATAAATAAATAAAACAAAAGAGGAAAAGAATCATCATGTAATCACTTAAATTAAGGATAAAGAAATCTAAAATTAAAATATACAGTTTAACCAAAGGGTGTCTGAATGACATTGAATTCATGTGACTGGAAAACTCTCTCCATAGGAGTGGGGAAAAGAAAGAAAAATAAAAGTAGCGGTGAGCGTTGGGTAATGGGACAGATCATTTTGCTGAACTTGAAGCAAAAGGGTAACTGATTATTGTGTCAAATATTTCTGATCTTTGTCACAAACTGTAACGTTAGAAACCAAAGCAATCTCCAGTGTCAGCCTTCATATGCACTTGACTTTCCAATCACTGCATTAGCATATTTTACATTTACTTGATAGAAACTTTTGCATTTCTTTTATCAAGGGACCTTTGCATTTTTTCAATAAGGCAGAAATTATTATGAAAATTGAATTCCACTACTCTCTTGTGAACTGGACTTTTTATTTGCATCAGAGAAAAATTTTTGAATACCAGGGAATATTGGGATCCTGATTTCTTCATTTCCATATTTTGTCCTAGGAAGTGCATCAGCCTACTTTTTTATTGTGTTCTCATTTGAAATTTGTAACATCAAAGCAACAAATGTTCTCTTATAGTTTAATTTCTCTGTGATCCAGTGACTTTCCATCACCTCAGGCATTCAGAGAATACAGAGCAGAAGGCACCAGGAGCTGCAGTGTGGAGCTATTAAATACACTGTCAGGTCCTTACATTTGAGTCACTGTGAGCAGCCCCAATTGTGGCTTTCTTGATACTTCTAAGTAATAATGGGGAAAATTACTAGTATTGTTCTCAAATACTCAGCAAATTACTAAGCACTGCTTTCATTCATGTAAAGTTAATTGTTGAGTCTAGTGACTGACATTACTTTACCACAAGAAATTACATTTTATTGCACATGCATTGAATATATGAAGTATAAAATAAAAATTAAATCAATAAAATATATTAAATACAGTCAACCTATTTCAAATAATAAAAATCAATTCTCTGGTAGTGAGTAGCAATGAAGCAGGATTGTTTGCAACAGTAATCTGGATATTAATGTTATGGCAATCACTTTTTTAAAATAAATACACTGTCAAAAATTTATAACAAGCCATGATTATTTGTTATTTTCAAAATTCAAAAAAGAAATGTTTTCACAGGAAATATTTTTTATTCATAATGTAGCTGAAGTAAACAAAACACCAAAAAGATTGTTGATCTACTTTTAGCAAGAATTATATTAGAAAATAAATACCAACCAGTTCTTTGGATGAACGTCTTCATAACTCTTTAAAGTACAAATCATAAAATCATGCCATTTAACTGTATTATAAAAGAATCTGTTTACGAATCTGTATGCATTAATAAGTGTGATTTATTATAAGTAAATGCATAATCTCAAACATACCACACAATTATGAAGTAGAAAATCCATAAGGACATATACTTTTATTCTAAGAAAGACATATTTTTATAATTAAGGAATATTATTTATAATACAGAAACTACATTTTACTCTAAATGGTAAATACTTATTTATAATTTAAAATATCAATGGCAGCAAATATTAAAGCATTAAGTAGAAAAATAATTTATTATCCAAATTAATCTAATTCACAAAACATGGAGAATATATACTTAAATAAATGTAATATTAAAATAGTTTAAAGAAATATTCTAATTATTTGTAGGAAATTTTTTCAGTATTCTCTTCTCTTTGATATTACTACATTAGACAAAAATTTAACATTAAAATTGAAAATATTGAAAAAGAAGTCTCCGAAATGACCCTTAAGATTTAGAAGAGATGTCAGAAATATTTCACAGAATAAATTATTGAAAAAATTATTAACAAAAATAACTCTTAACATCCCTGTCATTGATTTTAATATTATGACTAAGCCAAGTTATATGCATCTAATGTCACGTCAGTCAAATAATTACTTTTCATCCACATAATAGGTCAATTATTCAAAATTAGTAGTAGAAAAACTGTGTTTCTATAGAAATTAAATTCGAGTTGACATTTTGTCTAAATGGTGTTTGTATATAAACATACACAAATACACATGCACATACACATACATGTGCACATATATTAACTTAACCAAAAACAATATGTGTGTATGTATATGTAAGTGTATTGCATTTATATCATTTTATAAATTTTGGTAAACCAAAGAATATCATGACCTAGAAAGATCCATAAATTAAAGAAAGAATTTAGGGGTGATTTTCCCAAATCCCACTAAAAATGGCAGACTATACCACCCTAAAATATGCTACTTTGGTGTAAGAATTACTTTGAGCTAAAGGTACTTGTAAAACTGTAGATGCAAGAAGGAAATTCAGATCTACCCCTTTCTTTCTGAAAACAGGAGATACAAAATCCCATGTGAAAGATGGCCTTCCTGTGCCAGGAGAAAAGAAATATTTTTTGATAGGAAGTCATAGCTGAGAGAGTTTTATACAAACAGACTGTTAAAATAATTCTTATATTCCTGTAGCTGCCTCACAGAGTTTAGTTACTTTTCTACAATCCTCTCTCTTTACTCAACCTAATGTAAAAGCATTTAAGTTTTACCATGTTTTTGAGTCTTTGTTTCCTTTTAAGAGCTCTGTGTTATGTAAAACTTATATTACTGGGGAATTGGGGGGTGGGGGGTAGACCCAAGGCTGAGTGACGTGGGGGGTCACTGTGGAGGGGTGGGATATGCTTGAAAAGTATGGGGGAGCAGAATTAGGGGTCTCAATAGGGGAAAGGAATTCCTCAAAAACTGATTCATGTGATTAACTGTACACCTCGGTAAATTCACTTCGAATCATTTAATTGTACACTTAAAATGGAGTGTTGGTTGTACGTAGATACAGTTGGAGC
>CAUYRT010044530.1:0-10527 GCA_963574885.1 Lepilemur ruficaudatus | reverse complement strand
CAGTTTTATGAATATACACTGTTATCTTCTATATTACATCTATACATATACTGAAACATCTCTGGAAGATTATATGCTAAAGCATCATAACGAATACTTCTTAAGTTACATATCATGCCTTTACTCCATTTTAAGTGTACAATTAAATGTACAGTTAATTTATTAATTAGTAAATTTACCAAGTTGTACAGCTATTCACATAAATCAATTTTAGAGGATTTCCTACCCCCTATCGTGACCCCTAATACCCATCCCCAAATACATTTCAAGCTTCCCCCTCCCCTTCACAGTGCTCACCACATCTCTCGGATGTGGGTCTACCAAATATCAAGGTTTTAACATGAGGGAAAAGGGATTTTCACAAACCACCAAAGTGCTACTTCTCTTGGAAGAAGTGCACCCTGGATTTTTTCCAGCTGAATTCTACAACAAAACCCAAGGAAAATGAACATTAATCTTTTATGAACTAAGCCCCCAAACGAACAGGCTTCGAGCTCAACCCTAATTAGGTTGCATCTCAATACAGAGAATCCTTAACGAATAAGGACACATACAACGCAGGCAGGCTCTCTGCTGGGACTGACTAAGGAACGAAGCGGCCGCCCCGGCCACACTCCGCTGCTCATGTACATCAGGGGCCTCCGACTTTACCTGGAAAATACACGGCCATCTTGGACAGAGAGCAAATGGAGTTTTCTCTAACAGAAATTCTTGGCCACCTTGCTACGTCCACGGCCATCTGGGGGTCTGTGGATAAATGAGAAGAGAAAGGGCAAGAAGCAGTGCTCTCAGAGCCAGTTTCCGCAAGGCAAGGTTTCTTTTTCTTCGTGCCCAGACAAGCAGCCAACACAGGCTGTGCTCAGAAGCAAGGTAATCCATGTAGGCATTATGTACCTGATGTGGGAGGGAGTGCAGTGTTGTAGCGTCTGAGAGACCTGGGTTCAAATCCCAGCTCAGCTGTTTTCTAACCCTGTGGCCTAGGACAAGTTACCTACCCTGTCTGAACCATCCATTCCTCACCTGTACAAAGGGGAAAAAAGCACAGCCTGGTTGGGAGGATTAAGTGAAATGAACCTAGGAGCTCTCTGATTGCTCGTTGCTGATAGAGACCTTATTTCTCCAACCTCAGCCTCCCAACCCCGTTCTTCCAACTTCTGCACCTCTCCTTCAATCCTAACGACGACCTTGTAAGATAAGTGTGGTGGTCCCCATTTTACAGTGGAGGAACTTGGAACTTGGAGAGGTGAGGTCATTTGTCCAAGGTGACAGAGCAAGGGAGCAACAAAACTAGGATTTCACCCAACCCAAATCTTGTGCTAACCACAGGCCTGTGGGCCAACAGGGCTGATGTCAGAGACAGAGAGAACTGCTAGTGTTTGACATCTCAGAGTCACGGAGCTCTGGACCCCAGGACCCACGTGCACGTGCCAGGGTCACCAGAGGCCTGTGTAGAGAGGACTGAGGCTGGATTTTGACTGCACTGTTTTGGTGGGGGTGGGGCTCCCTTCCCTTCCCAGGGCAGCTGGGCTGCTGCGTCCAGCCCCGGGAGAGACACCTGTGTTGGCCACTAGTGTACCTAAAGGGCTGCTCCTGGAGGGCCTCTGGATAATGCATGGCCCTGACATAAACACGCATCGTCTTGTCTTGTCTGCAATGGTTCCATCTTCATCCAGAGCCTTTCCCGATTTTCTTTCCCATGTTCACACATCTTCGATCCCATGGCACAATCGTGCCCATGTCCTCCCCAAGCTTCCTCGTGAGCTGCCCTTCACTCCACCCCACCCCACCCGGAGCTTCACTGCAGTGTACACTGACATCCTCACAGATTCTCCAATGCCGTTTATTTGGCTTCTAATAAATCCCTTTCCCTGCATCTTGCTGTCCCACCACAGCCCCGCATCTCCCTTCTAGCCCAAGAATGTCTCACCCTATTACCGTAATTAACCGGTGCCATGCTGGAAAGCTGAGCCAGAGTCAGAACTCTTGGGTGAAGAAAGTTTGCCAAGGGTTACAGTGCATGAGAATTGGAGTGGATAGAACTTGGCACTTGAAACCTCTCCCCTCCACACAGAACTTTATTCTAGAAACTCATTAACTCTGAGCAGTGCAGTCACATTTCCAGAAGAAATTGGTGTCTGGGAATCCATCTGGATCCTGCAATCCTGCAATTTCCTATTGCCAGTCCTAGAATCTTCCCTCTTCATCTTCTTATTGTTAAAACATGTTTCGTTATAGAAGCCTATGATTATTTGTTGCAATGGTATTTACAAGCTAACATTTACTGTGCACCTACTAGGTACACAACCCTGTGCTAAATGTTTCACACGTGACATCTCATCAAACCCTCACCAACAACTCTGAGAGTGCAGTGTGGTTGTCCCTGTCCTATGGATGTTGACAGTAAGCTTAGAACATTAAGCATCCTGGGTGTTCCTCATACACATTAATGTCTGAGCACCCCTGGCCTGAGCACTGTGGGAATCTAGAAAGGGAGAGGTGACGTCCAGCCAAGAGAATCAGGAGAGAAGATGAGAACTGAACTGGGTCTTGGAGGACGGGCTTGGGGAGGACAAGTCCCCAAAATGCTTGTTGAACTGAATTCTGCTGAACAGCTAGCTCGGCTGTAGCAAATGGATCTCGTGTGGTCAACATACAATCTAGAAGCAGGTACACACAGGGGAAGGGAGGGACAAGAGCCCCTGCTATATGGGCTTGCCGGCTACTCATCTCATTTTCTGAACAACCCAGTGAAGTAGCTTTCATGGTGCCCATTTTACAGAAAAGAAGACAGAGTCTCAGAGAGGCAACTTGCTTAATAGGGTCGAAAGCCTACAATGTGGTGGAATCTGTATTCAGACTCAACTCTGCCTGGCTCCTGAGCCCTTGGTCCACCCTCCAGGCCACGCTGAGGAAGGAGAGTGCGTCTCCCACTTCCAGGCTCCCCACGCCTGTTTCTGGACCGACACCTGGTCTGACACAGACCAGTCTTGTTAGGTCACGCTCGTCTCCTCTAAGAAGCTACCATTTTCCACCCTCTTGGCATTTTCTGCGTGTGAGATGCAGGAATGTCAAGTTCCTGGGTGCCCGGAAAGGGAGAAGGCTACAAAATGCTTTTGGGCAGGGGAGGATGCACCCAGGTAGGGGACGCAGCTGAAACCAGCCGGCAAGGCTGTGTTGCTCCAAGCACAGGCCCAGATGGGGCCTCCAATGAGGTCACCCCCATCCTCCCTGGCTGCCGATTCAACATCTGCTCCCGACATATTGGCCTGCGAATATTTCAGATCCACGCCCCCGAATCCAGATGTGTGTGTGTCGTGAACTCTATGTACTCTGCTAGAAATTACTGGAGTCTGAAAAAAGGAAATTAAGGATGCACTCAGGCACACACGAACCAGTGACCTGAAATATTCTGTGTACGTCCAGGGTTTGGGGTGCTCACACTTCAGGGACTCTGAATACCAGCTTCCACTCCTCTCCTGGGCCACCTTACTCTCACCAGAGGTCACATGTAAAGGAATTGCTGTTTGCTTTCAATTTCGTGCCTCGTGGAAAGTTTATGAACGTGGAAGTCCCCTTTGCATGGTAGCCAAAGGGGTTGTTTTTATGTATTAGCAGATAGACTGGAACTTCAATGTGGTTTTCAAGTGCTGCGTTTCCAACAATAGAGAAACCACTGATCAAGTAAGCCAAGGAGCACCGCAGCTCAGCACAGGCTGCACGCAGGGGCCACCTAGGAGTCTTGAAAACACCAGTGATCCAGCCCCCATATGAACATCTGGTTGTAGGGCCCCGGCATCAGTTGTGGGTTTTTTTTTTTTTTTTCAAATTTCTCCAGTTGAGTCTAATCCACAGCTAGGGATGAGAATCTCTCCTATGGAATATACCCCCCTAAACAGTTATAAAAAAATCAAAAAGCAAGATGGGAGTGGGGGAGTGGGAAGGTGAAGGGGTTAAAACCATCAGCTTTACTTCACACAGTTCAAAGTCAATTGTCAACTCTTTCTCTGATTAATGTGCAACTCCAGACGAGGCATTTAATCTTGAAGCGTCTGTTTCCTCGTCTGTCAACGGGGTGATGATACCTGATCGGGCTGTAAGAAAGCTGGAATAAGAGCATGTTGGTAAAGTGCTTTGCACAGTGCCTAGCACAGAGTAGCATTCAGAAAATGGTAACCATTGTAATTATGTTTCACCACACACAGAGACAGAGAAAAGACTGGAATGATGTATATCAAAACATAAACACTAGTGAGGGCAATTGCAGATGGATTTTTTCTTCTTCTCTTTTTAAATTTATCACATGCTTGGTAATGACTTTTTTCCTTCTAATAAAGGTGATATAAATTATTCTTTATGGATATGATAATGATAAAATATGAAGGACAAAATCAGGGTACAAAATAGTATTTGTAATATAAATGTGACTTTTTTTTAATAGAAAAATAAAGCAGCAAAAAGCCTGGAAGGAAACCTAACGCAATGTTAAAGCCTTCCTACCCTTCCTTCCTTTCTTTCTTCCATGTTCTCCAGTTCATTTTGTAACGAGAAGACATTGGTGTTGGGTGCAGCCCTCCCCAGGCCCTCTGAAGGTCTATCCAGGCTGATGCTGCTGTTCCTGAGGCTCCTGATGCACCAAGGGACCCTTCACAGACCAGGCAGAGCACCCGGAGGGGGCCCTGTGCAGCCGCTGTGTCCTGTGCTGGTGTCGCCAGCAGGGTCCTTGGGCAGCGCCCAGCCCTGTGGTTCCCTCCGAGGCCCGTACAGTGGCTCAAGAGACAACACTTTACTCCGTGTTAGCGTGGGTGGTGACAGCAGCCCTCAGACACAAAGACACACAACCAGTAGGCCAAGATCCCTTTGCAGCAGTGGGGAGGCCACTGCCACCGTGGTGGGTCTGTCCTCCGCCCAGCTGCTCCCTAAGTACACACAGGATGGGTGGACTCCTTGGGTGGCCATGGGTGGGATCTTCATTGATACAGATTCATAAAGCAGCTAAGAAGCTCTGAGGAGCTAGAAGTTCCTTCTTCATTTACTCAATACTCTCTCTCAATCAACAAATATTTATATCTGTGCGGGCGCTTACAGGGCAGGAAGTATGTATAGTTCCTACCATAGCACAGAGTTCCTGCCACGTGCCAGGCATCACATAGCTGGTGGGAACATAGATAAATAAGATAACTAAGACACAGTCCTTGCCCCTACGCAGCTCATGGAGGGAGGGGCATGTCACTGGCAACGACCATGCAGTGTGAGAAGAGCCGTGACAGGGAGACTCGGGGTACTGTGCACAAAAGGGGCGCAGAACGGGGGAGGGGAAACCCTGATGCCTGAACCAGTTCTTGCAGAATAAGCAGGAATTACCAGAAGAAGGACATTTCAGCAGAGGGAACCGCAAGGGTGACTGCTCAGAGTCACAAGGCATCTTCCGGAAACTGCAGGGAGATCAGCAAGGTGCACTTGAAATGTTCACGAGGAAGAGAGAAGAGGAAGAGGAGGGTTGGTAGTGTTGGGAATACCCTGAACTTTCCCCTAGAATTCCCCAAACTTTGGTCATGTCTGTACTTCTTTTGTGGCTTTTGCCACATCTATGTCCCACCTCTGTTATTTTTTTAAAATCTTTTTTAAATGACTCACTTTTTAAACAAGCACCACATGTACTCACCATCAAATTGGTATTAGCTGATCAACACTTAAGTGCACATATAGTAGTAACATTCATCAAGTGTCAGGCAGATGGGAGGGGGGAAGGGAATGGGTATATTCTCACCTAATGGGTGTGATACGCACCGTCTGGGGGATGGACAAGCTCTTGAAGCTCTGACTTGGGTGGGCAAAGGCAATATATGTAACCTAAACATTTGTACCCTTGTAATATGCTGAAGTTAAAATTAAATTAAATAAATAAATCTAACCCCCCCCCATAAGTTCCACTTAAATGTACCGTCAAAGGAAATTTGGCATTGTTACTATAGATAGAAAATCAATAACACTTTCTTGCCATAAATGGGAGGTAATTATAAAGACATATAGAGGCCTAAACTATTAAATTCTACCCCGATTCTGGTGGGCTGAGTCTGGCACCGGCATTCTTTGTTTAAAAGGGAGATTACCCTGTGTTACAAGGTATTAAAGACAAATGGTGATTTTCTTCCGGATAACCAGAAGGCTTAAAGGAATTCAGAATTAGAAAGGGAATGAGTTTCTTACCATATAATTCAGTTTCCATAAGTTGCAGACACTGGGTAGTGCCTAGAACATTCTAGAAGGTATGTCCTACGTTCTGGAAAACAACTTCAGAGAAAGGTCCTCCATTAGAGGATGGTCGCATTTCTGGAGACAGACAGGAAAGCCCGAGAAAGAGCCAAGAGTAGCCCAAATCAGTCACCACAAAATCACCCTGAAATTTCCACACACTTTAAGCGACATCTTCGGGCAGTAACTTGTGAAAGTCACAGATGGAGGCACCTAGAAGCTGTCTCGGCATCGTCTATGACACAGCGCGAGGCTGGAACCCCACGAGCCCCTATGAACAATTCCTGCTGGCCGTGCTCCCCACTCCCTCATTGGCTGTGCTGGATATTATTCCTGGTGCCCCCAAAGTGAGCTTTTATCTTATCACAACTTGGTAAATATTATGATAAGTTGTGGCTTTTATCACCACAGAAGTACACATGTTAACTTTTTTATTTATGAGAGAGCGAGGGCCAGAAAATCTCGGAGGCAAGAGCTCGAAAGCAATTACATCCTGTTGTTTGGAGGTTTGGCCAGATGTCAAGGGAGTTTATAGCCAAACCACTACTTTGGTGGTGTTTTGTCCCCCAAAGTAATCCAAAAATTAATGTACCAGAAGGAAATAATATGTTTATGTAGTGTACTGTGAGAGCTGAGATTTGCTCTTAGAAGAATACCATGGAAATTCCTTTATCAATAAGGAAAAATGATGCGTTTAGAAAATATCTTTTGACTTGGATTACAATGTCCTTTTTTGGCTAATGATACTTCCAAAATGGTGGAACACTCAGAAAAAATTGGGAAAATACTATTTTATATGTGTGTGGCGGGGGGGATAGGTAGAGAGCTAGATAGATTACATATGCAAAAAATTAGTTAACTTGCTGGCATTAGTAAGAACAAACTGCTCCAATACTCAATTTCAGAAAAGTGAAGTCAGAATTTCTCTCTCCTGACCCCATAAGACGGTGGCCTTCTGTTGTGTAGTTGAGTGAAACCTCTAGGAGAAAGAAAAAAGTCTTGCCTGATGAAGTCCACTTTGATGCAGCTGCTGGACTAAGCCCAGTGGAGAAAGATTGACTGGGTATTTCTGGAAATGATCAGGTTGCCGTCATTTCCGGAACCCATGGGAACCAGTGGGAACTCCAATAGGTTAGGTAGGCTCTTCCTTGTACCCAGAGGTGGCTTCTTGAACAACAAACCCAAAGGCTGGTGAGATTTTAGATAAACGCAGGTAGCGTGGTTTGCTTTTCTCACACGGATAACTTACGTGGTAACTTGTCCACAACCTGTCAGACACACTTGCTATGTTGGGCTCAAAGACCTCTTTGCATTTCTAAGTCTGACAATCTACTTAAAAACAAGGACAGCAGATAAGTGTACACAGTCATATGCACCAGATGTTCTTTCTTTGAATTTTTTTAATAACGAAAGGTTGGAAACAGCCAAATCTAAGAGATTGACTAAATATTCTACTGCTGTTAAGAAGACAGGTCTTTACGCGTTAACACTGAAAGATACTCAACAAGTGGAAAAGGAGGACTTCACAGAATAGTCTCTCTGTCTCTCTCTCTCTCCCTCTCCTTCTAATGTAATATACAGAGTATGTTCCATTTATATCAAATTATGAAAGTTTCATATATTCACATAGTCTTAAAAGTTCTGGAAGAATGATGCAATATAAGCCAATCTTGGGATGGGGGCAATTTGGATGATGGAGAGATTTTTACATTCTTCATATTGCTTGGTTTTTTTTTACAAAATACTATGCATTTTCAAAGAAATTTAAGTTAGATGAATTTCTTTTAAAAAGAACAAAATGAAAAGAAATTCTTCAGATGCTGTCTTCCATTCCATTAACTGAGGAACCATTAAGAAGACTGAAAAAAAAATAAAACTCAGCAAGATCATATCAGACCAAGAACTCTTCTGCTCTAGACTTAGCTCTCATTTTCAGGTCAAACACTGCTTTGTTGAACATAGAACTTTGGTTTTTGGTTACTCAACCATCTCATGAATCTACAGGAGAAACTCAACTCAAAAACACTTCCTAATTTGTAGTCACCACGGAAGGCAGCAGAAAGACCACCAACTCAGTCACTGGCTTGATGGAGTCCACCAAGCAGGTGGTCCAAGCAAGCCCTTGGATCTTGCCAAGCAGGCATTCACCTAAAAGTACACTTTTGGGGTCATCTAGTAGCCTCTGGAATGCTCTGGACATTTTGGTAACAGCTGTCATTTAGTAAGCACCTACTATGTCCCAAATACTGTGCTAAGATGTGTGTGTCATCTTTTATCTTCACAAAACTTTTGGAGGTAGAGATTGTTATTCTTATTACACAGATTAAGAAACTGAGGCCCAGGGTGCTTACGTAACTTGCCTAAAGTTACAGACTTGCAAATGACAAAGTCTGTACCTTGATCTTTGCTGTCTGCTTCCATTTTCTAATTTCTACGCTATTTGATGCAGGGTTTCAAGTTCTATCCACTTAACTGCTGCGGAAAGCTAATATCTCTCTGAAAATCTTCAGTGCACCCAAAGACTCACCTGCAGTATCTGACCCAACACTAAATTTTTCCCCTTGGTTTGTACAAATTACTGTACCAATCAAGATGCATGCATCCCATTGTTCTCTGACATTTAGATATTACCAGCCTTGGACAGTTTTTAACCAAGGCAGCAAAATCCTTTCACAAATGAATTCACTTCAAGGGGAAAAATCTGTTGGCAAGGAATAAACTGTAACTTGTCAAAGGCATGCATATTATTTTCTGCTAAATTCATGTTTTCCCTTGTCAACCAATATATGAGCATAAAGACTTTTGTAATATTCATTTTGATGATTCACTAGCGATATCATTATGATATAATATTCTCTTAGCAATAAGGAATAATTTGCAGAACTTGGGGATGAGGCTTTTAATGATGGTGCTTATAGGATGTTGACTCATGCAAAATTTTTTTTGAGTTAAATTCTTGGATCCTTTTAATAAAGTAAAATCCAAGTGCCATGTAGTAAGCACTTTGGTGCTCTCTTGGACATCCACTGCTCTGCGCTCCACTGTGCTGCAGCCTAGCGGTTAGGGAGCTGATTCTAGCTCCCGGGTGGTGGGGGGGAGGCTCTGAGCAGTCCAAGCCAACCACCAGGGGAACCCTTCCTCTTCCAGTTTAGAAATTAGGAACTCAGGTCTAACCTAATCAGAACATGGCATTCCTCTGGCCACCAAAATTGGTTCTGGAATAAACATGCAATCTCATTTGAGCCAAAAGATATTTAGGGAAGCTGACGGGGCTTCTTGGAAAAGTTATTTTGCTCTTAAGGGAAAACCACAGGAAGAGCCAGTCTCTGTCTCTGGACATTGTCCTGCCTAGGCTGCAGGGCTTGGAATGACCGTAGCCACCTCAGTATCACCCAGAGGATGACACTGATATGCAGAGGAGGAATGAGACTACTACTAGTTTAACTCAACCTGGAGCTTGCTCTACTGTTGAGTGTTGTTACGTGTGCCAACACGGTTTCTTGTTATGCGAGCCATTTTGAGTTTCTGTCACTGTAGCCGAAGCATCCCAACCAATGCTGGCCACAGCCATTCCCTGGACATAATTCCCACTTTATCACGATACTGCCACGAAGGCTTCCACAATCTTACCTTCTCTTTAGAGATAAGACTACCATCAACAATTCAACTCCATGGCCAGGAAACTAAGACCCAACTCAAAAAGGGCAGACAACTTAAACCTCCCCTGAAATATGATCCTATTTGGGTTTCAACTTTCTTGACTTCTTCATGAGGATATCTAACCCACAGCCACCAAATATATCCAAATCAGGTTTCTGAAGTGTTGGCAGCCCACTCAGAAGAGTACATGCATTGATTTATGTTGATCCAGCTGAACGTAAGTTGAGGCCCAAAATCATGCAACCTCTTCCTCTGGGCCATTGATGGAAAGGAATAAGACAATTTTGTTGTTGCAGAGCTTGATGGAGTAATCACCATTGAAGGTATTCTCCTTTCTTTTATTTAGTAATTTGTGTGTACTCAGGGAGAATCCACATCACAGGGCTTCTACAGTTGATGTAAAAGTGTGACTAAATTCTTGCCAATGGGACGTGGGGAGGAGTGATATGAGCAATTTTCAGATCATTTCTTTTTTTTTTTTTTTTTTTTTGAGACAGAGTCTCACTCTGTTGCCCAGGCTGTAGAGTGCTGTGGCATCAGCCTAGCTCACAGCAACCTCAAACTCCTGGGCTCAAGCGATCCTTCTGCCTCAGCCTCCCCAGTAGCTGGGACTAC
>CAUYRT010044529.1:0-29139 GCA_963574885.1 Lepilemur ruficaudatus | reverse complement strand
ACGAGGTCTCACATTGGTGCTCAGGGCCTTTCCCGGTCACCACCTGACCAGGACACCTTTAACGTTGTCACTGACAGACTTTCACTGTGGCCTGTTGCTGGTGCCATCTGTGAGGTTGTTTTCGTAGCTCTGTGTCATCATCACTGTAAACGCAGCTGTCTCTGGGCTTGGCCGAAGTGCTCTCCATGCATTATCTCATTTAATCCGCGTGACTGCTTGATGTGTTGGGCTTCTTGTCTTCATTTTATGAGGGAGGAAACAGAGGCCCGGAGAAGCCACGTTGCTCTCCCACAGCGGCAGGGCGGGTGAGGCAGAGCTGGCCTCACTGGCAGACTGAGCTCTCTGAGCTGTACCCCTCAGTGGGGCCCAGGGCACCGGGAGGCAGCGTCCTGGGACAAGTGTGGAGCCTCCTCAGAACCAGTCTGGCAAACCCTCCCTGGGGAGATGCCCAGGTTCTCACTCCCCCTGAGGCCTGGAGGATGGAGAGAGAGCATTGGGAGAGCTTAGAGTCCCCGGGGAAGAGGCTTCTCTGGGGCTTGGAACAAGTGTTTCTCTCTGGGGTCACTACGTGGCCATGGACCCTGTGGAGGGCTGTGGCCAATTGTGTGCATGCAAAGGAGGCTCCAAAGCACCCCAGCTTGCTTCCTCCTTGGGCTGGGGTGGGGCTGGTCTGGGTTTGGACCCAGTCTCTGGAGGATACACACCTACCCTCATCATGTACCACCTGGGGGCAGGGACCCCCTACTGTGGCTCGTGACAAAGAGGACAGGCCAAACAGCCTGGAAAGGCACAACCCAGAGTGACCCCAACAGGCCCTTCCTCCATACCCCCTCCAGAGCTACTCCTACTTCTAATTTGCATCTTGTGACTCTCCACCACGAGAGTAGTGCATTCCACCCAACTTTCCCAGTGCTCTTGTGGGGAAATGCTACCTTCTTCATCCAAATCTTAGCTAAGCCAGATTTGGGGTTATATTAACTCATAAATCACATTGGGCCATTTCTTTCCATTTGTACTTATTAAGCCTTTCCTAGGTGGTCCTGGGCCAGGCACTGTGAGAGCACAGTAGAAACCCAAGGCATAGAAGTTATCCAGGGAGGCCACCCTTCATTGTACAGATGGGAACATGACAACCTAGAGACGCCAAGGACCTCACCCAAGGTCACACAGCTCCTTGGGGGCAGTCTTGGACTTGGAACTTCAGGTTCCTGCCTTTCAGCCTTGTGTTCTTTCGACAGCATCTTACACAACATACAGTATGGTTGGGGAAGCAGGAATCACACCTCCAAACAACTGCAGACACTCCGGAGGGTGGGGTGGGTAGAGTCCCCTGTTGGTGATTTCCCACCCGCAGTGGCCTGCTGCCAGTGTCTTGAAGTTGTTTACTTACATGTGCTTGTCTGGGGACTGTCATTTTCCTTTGAGACACTGGGAATTTCCATAATTAAAAATATCAGTGAAATTGAATTTCTATATTTTTTTCCCAGTTTGTGCTTCTTGTGTGTGTGTTGTAGGGAATATTCTAGTACTTTCTCTCCTCAGATAACTCATGGGTTGATCTGAGACTGTCTCTGTGTGTGCTTTCAGTGGGGGCACAGTGACAGAAGAGGGTGGGAGCAAAGCGTGGAGAGGCCATGTCATGCCATCTTACTGATGGGGGGCCACTCGTGCCTGGAGGCTGCTTAACCCACAGGTGTCCAGGTTTTGAAGGCTCCTGACTTAGGGTCAATGTGATTCATTCATTCACTCACTCAAATAATTCTGGAACGCATTTAAGAAATAATTATTTGAAATCACGTCTGGGCAAAGGTGCCGTGTCAGATTCTGGAAAGGATTGGTTATACCCAGGGCCATGTCTTGGTCATATTCTCAACTATTTGGAGAGCTCAAGGGCTCTCACTCAGCCTTAAGGGCTCTGGAGTTGACTCCTGGCAAGTGGCTCCAGCGGCTGGTTCTGGGCCAGGGTGAGAGTGAAGGCTGCCCACCTACATCGCTGCTTCTCGAAGATGAGATCAGAGGGAGCAAGGCGTTGGGAGGAGGTGCCATGGGGCTGGGCCTGCTTCTATTTTTTATTTTTTTTGAGACAGAGTGTCGCTCTGTTGCCAAGGCTAGAGTGCCATGGTGTCATCATAGCTCACTGCAACCTCAAACTACTGGGCTCAAGTGATCCTCCTGCCTCAGCCTCCTGAGTAGCTGGCACTACAGGCATGTGCCATCACGCCTGGCTAATTTTTCTATTTTTAGTACATACAGGCTCTTGCTCTTGCTCAGGCTGGTCTCGAACTCCTAATCCTCCCACCTCGGCCTCCCAGAGTGCTAGGATTATAGGCATGAGCCACCGTGAGGGACCTGGCTGGGCCTGCTTCTAAGCAGAAAACCACGTCTCTTAGAAGCCAGTGGGCCCACAGCAGCGGTTGGAGAAGCAGGGGTTTCCATCCCTCCTTGCCTTATACCCGATGTTTCATCAGAGTAGATGAAAATAACCAGGCCCACTATCCAGAATCAATATCAGGTTTGGATCTCACGGAGTCTTGACTAGAAGCCTGGGGGCCTTCGCACAGAAAGGGCACAGGCCTCAGGTCACCTCCTCAGGTCACAGGAGTTCAGGGCCTCCAGGGCTACACGGCTGGCCAGGGGCAGGGCTGCGTGCGGTTGGGCCACATTTCTAACTCATGTTTTTTTGGAGCTATGGGTTGGACAGATTTTATCTTGCCTGTTTTGACCCTCCATGAGGCAAGAGCTGGGGGCGGGATGGGGGAGGGAAGGCAGAGAGGGCAGTGAGCACATTGGTTCTTCTTTTGGTCTGTTTAGCAACTTCCCGTGACTTTTGAGCAAGGACAGGTGTAACCCCTCGTGCCTGAGGTGCCCAGCCTCAAGGCTGAGTAGAAATTGACCTTGGCTCAGCCAAAGCAAACCCAAAATCAAAAGCAAGTTCATTGCCATGGGGGACAAGGAGGAAGGATATTAAACAGGCAGCCTCTGGCTGGGCCCTTCCCCTTATCTGGCCAGTCATTCGGCACCTAATCTCTGAGCACCTACTGGGTGCAGTGCCCAGCAAGAAGCCTTCTGCCTGGGGTCCCCTCCACACTCCACTCCTTTCCCTGGGTGGCTCAGCAAGGCCCACATTCTCCCAGTGAAGCCACAGAACCACAGGGAGAAAACCGCGGACTCGGCCTCTGTCTCTGAGGGAGTGAAGCTGGTGGCCACGTCTCTTGGCAAATTCCAACGCACCTGTTACAGCCTTTTCCTCAAGTAATTCTGAGTGCTTTCCAAACAGACTGAAGGAGCTCGGGAATTTCACCCTAACTATGACTTCTTGGTGTAAAGAATATTTTGAATTAAAGGCCCTTAGAGGTCAACAGGCAATGGGAGAGGCTTTCCCTTCCTTCATAAAAATCAGACCCATCAAAAAGAACAATGGACTTCCCTTCCCCTCCCTGTTATCTCAACATATTGCAGGAAAGAAGATCAAGAATGCAACCAGACCTGGCCCGAATTATTTTAAATATATAATAATACTTGTCTCTCAGGTTAATTTAATTTCCAAAGAGAATCCTTTACAAGTCAATCTGTTTGCTCCTCCTCCATTCATTCTCCCTGGTAACCACTTACTGCCATTCAACAGAATTACCTACATTCCTCAACTTCCCCCCTCCTCTAAAATGACGGCATATAAACTTCTGGACCCCACCGGGATGTTGCGTAATCGCTCTGTGATTCTCCCCATGCACACAGTAAATAAATCTCTTTCTCTTATTGATATGCCTTATTGTGAGTTGAGCCTTCAGCAAACCTTCCAGGGCAAAGGGGAAGTCTCTCCTCGCCCCCACAGTACAGGTTGGGCCCTTGTTGGGCCTCTCTGCCCCATCCAGAATGCCTGCTTTACCTAGGACGTGCCTTTCCTTCCTTGCTTCTCATCCAGGCAGTGCTCCTCTGGCAGCCTGGGACAGCCAGGTGCTGTAGCAGGCCCTGTTCCATCTCAAAGGGAGCTCTGCCCTCCAAGCGTGGCCAGGGCTCTTCAGCTTTTTGTGCCTCTAGGGCTGACCCTCCTTCCTCCTGCCTGAGGATCCAGCCTTGGCCTGCAACCATCCTGGGGGCAAGGGGGCTGCCAGGCATGTGCCCAGGCTGGTCTGTGCCCAGAGGACAGCCCTGCCCCAGGAGTGCTGGGCTGTCAGATGCCATGTGGCAGGGCTGACGGGCACTACAGGAAGATGACACGCCAGCAGAGAACAGCCTGGCTTCACAGCTCCATGCTCTCTCACCCACCCACCACTGTCATTACCCAGCACTCTTTCACCTCTGCACAAAAACGGTTCCAGAATCCCCCTAGATCCCAGCCTTCTCCTGCCTGCTGCCCCCTGCCCTCACCCCGCCGAGCTCCCCACGGCCCCCAGCAACCCCCTCACCCTCTGCCTTCCCTTCTCCTGAAGGCCCAGCCCTCCCCATCACGCCAACCACCCTCTGACCCTCATTGCCCCACCCAACCTGGCAAGGACACCCCAGCCTGGGGCCAGACAACCCTTCGCTGTCCTCCTGTCCCCAGGGTGGGACTGAGCAACTGCAGCTCAGGCCACCAAACTTCTAAACCTCCCTCGGCTGGCACCGCCTCCCCTCTCCTCGTGGCTGTCTCAGCCTTCCCACTGTGCTCGGGCCATGGCCTTGCCACCACACTCCAGGAAGCCATCCGAATCCCACCCCGCTGAGAAATCAGAGAAATCAGAGGTGGCCAGCCCGGCCTCCCCTGCTGCGGAGCCATGCGGGTGCCGTGCAGCTCTCCCCGCCAGAGGAGACGCTGAGAGCCCCAGCATGGCAGCTGAGCGTGGATGGGTGGCCTTGGCCCCTCTGGCCATGCCACCTGCAGTCTGAGCACCACTCCGCCCCAGTCCTGCCACCTGCTTCTCAGCTGAGGTCCTTCCCTGGCCACTCTGCTCCTCCTGCTACCTTGCACAGGTGTCAACCCCAACGATCTCCCAGCTCCGTTTGGGATCTGCCTCCCAGAGAACCCAAGCTGCACGCTTGCAGGCCGTCCTGGCTTGGCATCTGCTTATTTTCCCGCTTGGCTTCCACACTTGTGTCCGTGCACACTCGCATGAAAGACACTTGTGCCTGCCCGAGGCCAATATCCCCAGCTGGGCCGTGTGTCCACACCTGTTGGTCCCTCTCCTGACCCCACGGCCCTGGCCCATCTCCGAAACTTTCTCCTGCCCTTTGCTGCCCCACACTTTTCCTTTACAGCTGTTCTTCCTTTGCCCAATGACATAAGGGCCACCTGTGACCCTGAGTTCCTAAATTCCTCAGGCACTTTTTGATCTTGGCTGCATTTGCCCTGCACTGAGCACCCCTCTCATCTCCCATCCAAGGGCCCGTTCTGCTGGCCCTGTCCCTCTTCCCCCACTGCTCCTTCCCTCTCCTTCTCTGGGCCACCCTCAATGCTGGTGTCCCGCAGGGCCTTGTCTTAGCCTCCTTCTCTCCTCAGTCAGCTCCCTCCCTCCACGAGGGAGCCGATTCCTAAATACTGACTTGCTAAGGGGTCCCATTTTTTAAAAAACATCTTATTGCACTTCATTCACTCTTCTTTTAAATTTGTGGTTATTTTATAACTGAGATAGGGTCTCGCTATATGGCTCAGGCTGGTCTCCAACTCCTGGGCTCAAGTGATCCTCCTGCCTTGGCCTCCCAAGTAGCTGGGACTTCAGTCAAGTGCCACCGTGCCCAGCTCCAAATCCCATCTTTCAATCAGATTTCCCCCTAAAGCCCAGATTCCAATATCCAACTGGTGAAGAGACTTCTCCACCTGGCTGTGCCATGTGCACCTCAAACCAGGTGTGTCCCAAGGAACTCAGAGTCACCCCATAATGTCACCCCATAATCCTCCCAGAGAGAAGCATATTTGAGACAAAGAAAATGAGTTCAGTTTTGCTTATAAGACCTGAAAAGTATACATTGGAGGGGCCATCAGGTGTTTGGAGAGATTTTTTAGGGCCCCATTTGAGGCAGAGCTGGAGGTGGGAAGTCAGATCCAGGTGTATTCAATCATACCAGCTCCTAAGAGCTCATTGTTAAATTTTCAGGAATTTTTGTGACTCAATGGTTAAACCCAGCTATCATTGAAAATTAAATTATCTAAACTTACAATTAAGCAAATTATATTAAAACAAAAATAATAAATATTCAAAACCTATCACTTCCTAATAATTTTATATTTTATTATTTATTCTTTTAAGATTATTTACATCTTTTATGTCTGTGTAAATACTGTGTAATGGTGTGTTACTGTAGTTTTCTTTCCATGTCTGCATTCAGTGACATCATATCAGTAGTTTGAAATCAGCCAAGGTGGGATATTTACACCATGGAAATTGGCAAACACCACAAATCAGGGCTTGATTTATTGTTTGGTTGACTGTCTAGATTTAAGAAAGTTATAGAGGCCAGGCGAGGTGGCTCATGCCTGTAATCCTAGCACTCTGGGAGGCTGAGGCAGGCGGATCAATTGAGCTTAGGAGTTCGAGACCAGCCTGAGCAAGAGCGAGACCCTGTCTCTACTTAAAAAATAGAAAGAAATTAGCTGGACAACTAAAAATATATACATAATAAAAAATTAGCCGGGCATGGTGGCACATGCCTGTAGTCCCAGCTACTTGGGAGGCTGAGGCAGGAGGATCAATCCTTGAGCTCAGGAGTTTGAAGTTGCTGTGAGTGAGGCTGACGCCACGGCACTCTAGCCCGGGCAACAGAGTGAGACTCTGTCTCAGAAAAAAAGAGAAAGTTATAGAGACAATGTTAATGCACATTAAACTTAAATGTACTGTTTGCCTGTAACCATTACATGGTGAATGACACAGAAAAATTACGCAAATATTCTTCCAATATTCAAAAACCATTATCTGCTTCAGTAAAGAAGTTGCTCACATCACTGACAAAGTTCCAACCTATGTGTTCATTGTTTCACTTTTTTCTTACTAGTTGGTACAAACAAAAGTCTCAATCAACATTCATGTTGGAACTACATTTATTTGTCAATTACGGTTATAGGCTGGTTACGGACTCAGGAGGTTGGCGAAAATCAATGAAAGCATTCTGTAGGACTCGGTTGGCTGTATGCAACTTACAGTAAAGAGTAGTGTATATTTTATTATTATTTGTAAACTGTTAGCCGTCCTTTAGGTCAATACAGTTTATAATAAGTGTATGTATGTGCACATATGCATACATTTTCCCTAGAAAGCCCACTATTAAACATTACCGGTGCACCACCAGGTAGACTGCTAAGGCTGCGGAGTGAGAGAGATTTGACTGTTTGGAAGGTTCCGAGGAAGGGGAGGGAGTCTGATGGAAAGAGGGTCCTGAGGAAGGGGCGGGGCCGGTGGGTGCCGGGCGGTCAGGTGGAAGGATTAGCCTGCACAGGCAAAGAGCCCCTGAGAAAGGATGTAAGAGTGAAGGATGTAGGGGTTTCCCATTTCCTCTGCCAAACAGGATGCAGAACATCTTCTGAGAGCATGAGGCAGAGAAGCAGTGAGGGGCTGAGGAAGGGTGAAAGCTTAGCCTAAGCGGTCGACGTGGGGCCAAGAGGAGCTGGGAGGATGAGGACAACTAAGGAAGCCTGCCAAGCCCACGAGAGGACCCAGAGGACAACGACAACAGATTCCCAGCCCCGGAGGGCAGTGGGTTTGAACTCAGGCAGCCTGGCTCTGTTGACAAGGTAGGAGACTGCACAGAGGCACCTTTCTCCTCCGCAAAGCCCCCCAGACGTCGATAGTTCAAATCGCCCCAGGACCGAGATTGCCAGGGCAGGTACGGTTAAACACCATTCCAAGGCATCCCAAGGGCCTCCATCGCCTTCTTGCCACCTGATGCTGTTAGCACTCTGCACTGTCTGTCGAATCTAATGATAATGAATCCAGGCTTGCATTTTTAATATCTTTGTTATTTCATTTTATTTTCTAATAATTCATTCTTATTATATATATATATATTATTTTTATTTTTATTTTTATTTTTTTGAGACAGAGTCTCACTTTGTTGCCCGGGCTAGAGTGAGTGCCGTGGCATTAGCCTAGCTCACAGCAACCTCAAACTCCTGGGCTGAAGCGATCCTTCTGCCCCAGCCTCCCGAGTAGCTGGGACTACAGGCATGCGCCACCATGCCCAGCTAATTTTTTTTCTATATATATTTAGTTGGCCAATTAGTTTCTTTCTATTTTTAGTAGAGACAGGGTCTCGCTCTTGCTCAGGCTGGCCTCGAACTCCTGACCTTGAGCGATCCACCCGCCTCGGCCTCCCAGAGTGCTAGGATTACAGGCGTGAGCCACCGCACCCGGCCTATATTTTTTAAATAGTAGAGCAATTGACAGATTAGAGATTTACACAACTGATCCTGCCTCTTAGAACATTTGAACACCACTGTCCTAACCTGCCGTTCTAATCATGTCGCTGCCCTGCTGGCAACTTTTAGTGATCCCCACTGGCTGCAGCAGTTTTTTTGAATGGTGGGTGGGGACCAATTAGTGAATTGAGAGATTAATTTACTGTCTTTACCAGCATTAAAAAAAGAAAAGAAAAAGAAGTGGAGTCCAATAGAAAATATCAGCGTATATTACATGTAGTGTTAATAAATACATTATATTTCAGTTACATATATATTTCACATATTTTAGTCAAAATTTACTGGATTATGATTAAAAAAATGTCCTTTTTACTGTGACCACAGTAAGAAAAAAAAAAGGAAAAACTCTGGGTGCCACTGGTCTACGGATAAAGACAGCACTGCCAAGCCTGACTGACGTTCAACGCCATCGAGTCAGGAGCGATTGCAGAGGAGGATCGGGCAATGCTTCAGGAGAAGGGTGAGGACGTGCTGGGTCAGAGGGCGTCCAGGTTATGACAAGCAGAAGGAAGGACGCGAGCAAAGGCCCAGCAACACCTCGACTTTCATGCCTAGACTGTGCCAGTGCTCCAGCTGAGAGGAGCTGAACCTGGCCTCCGGGAGCTTGCAGGTGGCCTAAGGATCGCAGATCCCTGTGACAAGAGCTTAGAGGAGGGAGCCCCTAAATTTTCTGGGGAAATCAAAGGAGCCTTCCTGGAGGTGGCAACACCTTAGCTGACCTCTGAGGGAAGTGCTGGGATTTGCCAGGAGAACAGGGGTGTGGAGAAGGCTCGCCCAGCCAAGTGAGTGGCTTGTGAAAAGGCACCATAAAGCCGGTCCTGTTTGGGGAACTATAAGCCATTGAGTGTAGGTGGAGCATGAACTAGGTATGGAGCCTTTGCCATTGTGTTGAGAGATGAGATTTTATTTTGGGATGAGGAGCCCTAGAGGAATTTTGAGCAGAAGAATGACATGAGCAGACTTACATCTTTGGAAGATGACTAGGGTGGCCTGAGGAGGGTATATTACTGGGAGGAAGAGGAGGCAGGGGACCTATAGGATGACTACTGGGCTAGGGCAGCCTGAACAGGGGGAGGCAGAGGAGGGGCAGAGGATGGGAGGGGAGACTCAGGAGGAGGAGCCAGATTTGTCAAGGGAGGAGGGAGGAAGTGAGGAAGACCCCTGCGTGTCTGGCTCCGAGAAATAGCTAGATGCTGGATGGCGGTGCCATTTGTCCAGGTAAAGAACGCAGGACAGGCACACCAAAAGCCCTGACTTGAGCATTCTACAAGGTGTCCATGTAACAGAAACACTTGTACCCCTTAACATTTTGAAATTAAAAAGAATGCAGGAGGAAGAGGTGCCTGAGAGCAAGGAGCACGTTTAGTGTTGAAAGTGGCAGCTCCAGGGGGACCAGTTGGGTGGGCAGCAGGGGCAGAGGGGAGGACAGGTGAGCAATGCAGCCGGGGCGTCCCTGGCCTGGGGGTGTGTGTGGAATGGAGGAAATGGGCTGTGGATGAGCCTCAGGGAGCCACGGCCGAGAGTGTCCAGGGAGGGGGGTCCCATGAAAGCCAGAGAGGAGTGACTTTAGACACAGAAGATACAGAAACTTGGGTCACAGAGACCAAAGTAGCAGAGAAGACCTAGGAGGAAAAGCAAAGAGGCAAATGCTTCAGAAGGTCGGATTCCCTAGAGGCAAAGAGGGGCCCCAGGATGTGGCCACTGGGAGCCACTATTGCCCTTGGCAAGGGTGATGGCGGAGGGTGGTGGGGAGTGGAGGTGATGCAGTGAGGCAGAGGGAAGCGGGGCTGCCCCTGACCTTGCAGCGGCATCTTTGTGTGAATTGGAAAGCGCGCCCCTCCCGCAGGTCGACCCAGCCCCCCATCCTGGCATGCTGGCTTAGCAGGAGGGGTGCAGGCTAGACTTCAGCCCCTACCTGCCCCACAGTGGGGTGTCCACACACCACGGCCCTTTGAGTGTGGACCAACCCTTCTAGAAACTGCCTGGGAAGGAGAGAGAGAAGTGGTCCTTGACTAAGGAGATGCAGGATTATGCGAGAGTTCTCCTTTTTAAGATGTGAGAGATCCAGGCATGCTGCTTTGCATGAGGGAGGAGAACCCAGGGAGAGTGAGAATCTGGAGACTCAGGAAAAGCAGGTGCAGGGCGGAGAGACGTGCGACAAGAAGCTGGGTGGGAGCCCAGGCAGGGGGGTGCAAGGCTGGGGCTTCTGCCGTGACAGAGTGGGACGGGCAGAGGCCTGCAGGGAGAGTTAGCTCAGAATCCCTGCCATGCGGAGCAAGGACCACCAGTCCCCAGTGACCAGGGATTCCAGTGCCCCAGGCTAGGACACATGCAGGCTGCCCCGGGAGCAGGTCCAGAACTGGGCAGGCCAGCCTGGGGAGGGTCTTGGCACAGAGCTTTTGTTTACTTATTATTTACTTTTTACTATGGAAAATTTCCAAACACACCTAAAAGTAATGGGAAACTCAAATAAACCCTGTTGCATCTATCATTTAGTTTTATCAATTATTAATATTGCCAATCTTACTTTATGTACCAGTTCTTTTAAGAACGTTTTTAGAAACTTAAACAAAAAAGTTTTAAATAGACTTCAGTTTTTAGAGCAGTTTTAGGTTCACAGAAAAATTGAGCAAAAGGTACAGAGATTTCCTATATATTCCCTGTTAAAACTTTTTTATTTGGAAATAGTTTTAAGCTTGTAGGAAATTGCAAGAACAAGTTTCTTTAATTTTAATAACTTTTTCTTATTAGAGAATGTATTTGCAGGATGTCTATAGAAGAAAATTAAGATCATGATTCCACCACCCCCAAATAACTACTGTCATTGTTCTGGTGTATTTCTTTCCCATCTTTTTTCTGTGTTTATATACATACTTTCCAGTTTATCCAGACACTATCCCATACCCCTAGTCTGTCCCTCTGGGCAGTGAGAGCGCAGTGGCAGGGTCCTCACTGCCCAAATACTCCTCGGAGAGTTTGCTGTGAACAACAAAAATTAATCCAAGATTTTGGTCTGTGGATGCCCTCATTCCCTGGTTTCAGTGCCAATGCAGGTTTCCTCTTGAATATTCCTTTTATTTCTGTATTTCTTTGGTAATATTGGTTGATGTCTGGTGGGGGAAGTTGCCCAGTGCTCCTTGGGCCGCCTTCTTGCCCAGAAGTCTCCAAGCGCGTGCTGGGTTCCTCCCACACGCGTCGCTCTGGATTCGGAGTATCTGGGTTTGAGTCTCCTCCACTCATCTGGAACTCTGAGGGTAGGGCTCAGGTCTGATTCATCTCTCAGAGTGAGACAGAGTTGGCCTCAGTAAATATGTATGGAATTGAATCAACCCACTTATTTGGCATTGCCCATCCCAGTCTATACTACAGACTCTCTGAGTGCCTCACGCCAATTTACAGTCACCATCATGGTGACTGGCACATAGTAAGTGCTCAATAAATGTTTGTTACTGCTGCTACCAGTAACCCAGAGATTTCCATACATGTCAGGGCTCTGCTATTCTCGGCTTCTTCCCTTTCCTTCCTCTCCTACGTCTTCTGGATGGTAAAGAAGAGAGATGACTTTGACATGCCAGAGGGAAGGTACCCTCCTCTCTGCCGCCCCTCCCGGCCTCCACGCCCACCCCTGTCTTTTGTCATTAGGAACAAAGATAAGTTGGCAATTGATTCAAAAGAAGCAGTTCTAGATTTCCAGGCCAGGTGGAGTGGCTCACGCCTGTAATCCTAGCACTCCGAGAGGCCGAGGCAGGAGGATTGCTTGAGCTCAGGAGTTCAAGACCAGCCTGAGCAATAGGTCTCCACTAGAAATAGAAAAATTAGCTGGGTGTGGTGGCATGTGCCTGTAGTCCCAGCTACTTGGGAGGCTGAGGCAAGTGGATTGCTTGAGCCCAGGAGTTTGACGCTGTGGTGAGCTAGGCTGATGCCGCTGCACGCTACCCAGGGCAACAGAACAAGACTCTGTCTCAAAAAAAAAAAAAAAAAAAAATAGCAGTTCCCTGTACTGTACTGAGGCTATTTTACGTTTTCATTGCTCACAATAGTAGTTTTCATTGCTCACAATAATTGTTATCATTAGCAGCAATTAAAACTATTTCAGGATCAGTTTAAAGCTGCCTCTGAGGTATTTTAAGTTGGACAAAAGTTCTCAATCTGTCAAGGTCTAAGCCAAGTTTCCTGGTGTAATTAGAAGCCCACTTACATTTGGAGATTACCCAATCTGTATGTTTTGATTACCTGAATATTTCACAAATTGCAGGGGTGTTTGTTAAAAGTGCTTTAATGTCCCCAAAGCTGTCTGGACCTGTTTCACAAGTCCCACTCCCACTTCCAATCTCAACTAAGTGGTGGGACCCTGAAGATAGGCGGGAAGGAAGGGGATCTGCATAGATCTTTCCATAGAGCCGGCCCCTCTTGCCAGGCAGAGGCCCCGCCTCTGTAGCCCAGAGGGAGGGTGGCAGGAATGAGGGCCTGCTCTTGGGTGGGGTCACCAGGAATTGGGGAAAAGGCAGGAACCCAGTTCAGAGGGCTAGGCCACGAGGAGGGGACTTGTTAGTTATCTTCATATTTGATTGAAAGATAAAAACAGGGAAAGAATCGGTTTTGGCCAATTGGACTTCTAGGAAATAGTCACCAGCTTGCTCTGACCAACCCTTGACTGGCCCTGGCTCTGACCCTGGCCTGGAGGGATTTCAGTGGCACTGGGGCCTGGGAATCACTGTTTCCCAAACACCTCCAGGACCCTCCAGGGTCATGACTCCCACCAAGCATCTTGCTGCCTCCATGCTGGATTCGGCGGGTGGGCTGAGCTGGGCCACTTCCGGGTGGAAGGGCTCCTAAGCTAGGTGGTAAGGAGGGTAGGAGGGTGACCCAAATGGAAAGAAGGGGCTCTGTAACAGTGGCGAACTGGGGAGGGGCCCTGCAAACAGGAGGGCTCCGTCCCTCTGCAGCAATGCTGGCCTATTCAGTGAGGGCTGTGGCAGGAACTCTCATATCAAGGAGGTCTGGTGGGGACCAAGGAGGGGGCCAGCCGAGGACATGCCTTTGGCCGTGCCTGAGTGTGAGTGCTGGGTAATGCCTGTGCGGTAACTGTGGGCGTTGCAGTCTGAGGGTTTATGGTTTGGGAATGAGGGGCCTGCTGGTGCCTTGCATGTCTCAACACACCTTGCTTTGGTGAAAGCCCACCCAGACCCCCGTGGGCTCTGATCTGAACTCCTAACCAGATTCTTGTGCCAAATTCTTCTCTTTATCTCTCTTTTCAGCTTGAAGACCGGTGCCACACGTCTATAAAAGCAGAACACAGCGTGGGTGGGCCTCCTGGCAGCTGTGCCACTGCTCACACTCATGCCAACCCTGGGACGGGGGCCTCAGGATGGGCTGGGGTGCCGTGTTGTGCAGGGGAGGGCAGGAAAACAGGGGCCTTGCTCTTGGTGGCGAGTGCCCAGAGGTGGCCTCACAAGGTGGCAGGGAGCAGAAGGCAGGATGACCCACTTACAAACCGGCTCCTTTCAAAGCCGCGTGGCTGTGATTGGGGGCTGCCTTAAGTGGGTCAGCCTGCATATATACATTGGCCTTCAACTCTTCAAAACTTGGCTGTTAAACATCTACATCCTGTTTTCATTAGCTTGTAAGCCATGGCCATGGGGACCTGCCTAGTCTTCTGAAGCAGTAAGTGTGCCCACAGGCTAATAAACAGCAAGTGCCTCCAATGAATAGGATGTTAATACTTAATGTAAATGTGGGTGCAAATAAATACGTGAAACAAAAGGTGGGGCTGAATTCTACATGCAAGTTACACAACTTCTTAGTCATTTTGTACTAACTGTAGTGTGACTGTATATATGGTGTGTGTTTTACACATACAGAATGTGTGTACAGTGTGTGGGGAGAGTGTTTTGTGGACAATGTATATATGTGTGGCGTTTGGTAAGGCATGTGTGTCTCTGTGTGTGTCTCTATGTGTGTACATGTTTGTGTGCATGTGTGTGCCTGTGTGTGCATGTGTGTGCATGTCTGTGAGTGCATGTGTTTGTGCCTGTGTGTGCATGTGTGTGTCTCTGTGTGCATGTGTGTACATGTGTATGCATATCTCTGTGTGCATGTGTGTGTGCTTGTGTGTGCATGTGTGTGTGCCTGAGTGTGTGCATGTGTGTGTGCCTGTGTGTGTGTGCATGTTTGTGAAGAGAAGGCTTTACGACCAAATTGGTTGGGGACAAAACCACCTACATAATTTGCTGGGCCCAGTGCAAAACGGAAGTGTGGGGCCCTTTGTTCAGAATTATCAGGAATTTCAAGACAGCAACAGCAGAACATCAAACCAAGCCTGGGCCTTTTTGAGCACAGGCCAAGTTGCACGCCCATGAAGCTGGCCACAGTTGGAGAAAGGGCACCTCCTTGTCTCCCTTCAGCCTTCCTGTGCTGAATTGAAAGGTCCCTGACTCCCTTGGCTCTCTCCCCACTGCCCCCCCAGGGTGGCCAAGGTGGCCTGGGGCTTGTCTTATGGCTGGGGCTTGTCCCACCCTCTTCCAACCGCTTTCTCTTCCAGTCTGGGCCTCTCTGGGGACACCATGATCCCTAAGGTGTCTCTTGCCTTGGGCTCCCTGCTCAAAAAAAAAAAATCTTAGAAGGGCAGGTCCACTTCCAGCCCCCGACTCCCACCCTGCATTGTGGGGCCCTGCCCTCCACCCTCAAGACTTCGAAGGCAAAGTCTCCTCTCCTGGGCCTGCTGTGTGCCCCAGAAGTCGTCAGGCACCAGGAAGTCTAATGAGAATGGAGTGTCCCCACTGCCCACCAGGGGCTTCAATTCTCAGGGGGCCTGATGGGCCTTGCCCTGGGCTGGTGCCAATTCACCTAGCTCTCCTGGGGGAGAAGCAACGGCAAAGGGAAACCAGGCAGCGGAAGCAGAATTGGGCTGGCAGAGCTCACAGCCCAGAAATGTCAGTGAGGGGGTGTGAAGGGTGGGGATCGCTCAGTCCTTCCTGTTTATTGTCCTGCTTTGCTCCTCGAGGGCTGAGCACAGTGAGCCTGCACACTCACGAGAGGCTAATGGCCAATAAACAATGAGGGTGTTCCACCCCAATACCTATACTCGTCAATAATTAGCTGCAATTTCCTAGGTTCTGGGAGGAGGCAGTGGCACCTGGCCTGCCCCAGCTGGCTTAGCTCATCTGTGCACCTTTAGCACAGCTATTCTAAGGTCCCTGAGTGCTTCTGGGGTGTTCCAGGTATGGGCATCTTGCAAGGGTTAAGGGAACTTGAGAAATTACCTTCACCCATGTTCCTGCTCCTAGCCAGACATGGGCCCCTAAACTCAGCCAGAGGCTGACCCCAACCCCCTCCAGCCCTCGTGGTAACCGTGAAACCCCTGTGTGCTTCTGTCCGTGAAACCCCTGTGTGCTTCTGTCGTGGAGGTCCCACAGCTGGAGGGCTGCTGTGTGGAGGCCATCTGCCTCAGGCCACAGCCACTCAGAAGTATAAATATAGGGAGTGGGGGAACCGGGGGGTTGAGCTCCGTGGTTTGAGAGGTGATTTGAGCCCAGGTGGTTGAAGAGGGGTGGTGTTTCTAGAAACTTGTTAATTGCTGGCTGTGGGGCTTTGAGTGCTCCAGAGAGAGAGAGAGATGGAGCAAGGTCCCCATGCAGGGGTGCAATGATGGTAAACTGGCTTTTTCCACATTTTAGCATTTGTCAATTTCAGTGGTGTAAATACTCCCACCAAGTCCGATTTCTAGTACCAATAGGCTTAAGAACTGGCTCACAGAATTCCTAAATATTTAACAGTCGGGTCTTTCTTCGATGCCCCTGAGGCCACTGCCCTCACTAGAGGCCACTGACAGCACCAGCCCCCAGCACCTTGGCTTCCCTGAGTCCAGCACTCTACTTCCCTGTCTTTGCTAAATGCCCGTATGCAGCCACCATAGAGCCATTTTAAGCTCTTTGTGCTTCGGGGTCCTGGTGCTGGTCTTCCTCATAGGTTGTCATGATGCTCCCAGAGGTGATAGATGTGGTGAAAAGACTTTGCCAAAGTGATCACCAAACCCAATCAAATGAAGTCCTAAGGGACCACCTATTTCTAATCTAGGAGTAGTGGAGAGACGTGACTTCAACATCTACCGCTATGGTTTGAAAAGCCACTTTGGGGCATCTGACAGTCCTGACAGTCAGCTGACAGGCCACCCTCTCCCGGCTTGGTCGCATGCTAGCGACCAAGCCGGTCACTCATTCTCACTGCCAGGGGACCACATGTGTGAGTATGGAAACCACTGTGTCAGTTCCTTGGGCCACATCCATCCCAGGAGCTGGGAGTCTATCCACAAAAGTCCACCTGCAAAAGGGGTTTCCTGGTCTTGTGTGTGGCTGGGCCATCTCTCTGGATGTGGGTTTTTCATTGTGCAATCTTCTTAGAGAGCCACCTGCTCTCAACACCTTCCCAGTGACTCCATTTCCCCCTCCTCTGGGCTCCTGGAATGCCACAAGGGCCCCACCTTAGCCAGGCAGCTGTGATGGGAGGTGTTGACCCAACTGCCTCTCTGCTGGCTCACTGTATCAAGTGGAAGGGGCTGGAGACAGTGGCAGGGACTGGAACTTGCAGTGTGGTTGGGGACCCTGGGGCCATACAGAGGCAGGGCTGGGGCCAGGGTACCTCTGGGATTCAGCCAGGCCCTGGGTGATGAATGGCATGGGGAGCTAGAGAGGGACAGGCTCTAGGCCAGAAATAACATCCCCAGAGCCACAGGTGTGCTGCTGAGTCTTCCTCCTCTTCCGTCCTTAATCATTCCTGTTGGTGACAGTGCACAGCCAGGCCTGGAGCCCAGCTGAGAGCACCCCCTGGGTCCCAGAGCAAGTTTCTATGGGGGCTGGAGACAATCACAAATACCGGGTTTGTGAGCCCCAGACTCTGCTTCGTAGCAGGAGACAGACTTGTGAACACCTAGCAGAGCACACTGCAATACACCTTCAACCAGAAGTGGGTGACTGTGCTGGGGATGAGTTAGGAGGCTCATGGAGGAGGTGACATTTGAACAGGGTCATGTAAGTGGATCCCTTCAGCAGCCCCTGCACAGGCCCAGCTCAGGCCTCTAGCCCTGGGACTCACAGATCTCTGCAGGCAGCTGCAGTCCCACCTGCGGCAGTGGAGGGTCACATGGACTATCTCCACCAGCCAGAGCCTTCCAGGCCCTCAGCATTGGCATCAGGAACATGGCGAAAAGGGAGTGAAATCCCCCCTTCCTTTTTCCATAAATGACCATGTTGGCAGGGGGTAGGGGGGTGGGGGTGGGGCAGGGGAGGTTAGCAGTGGGCAGGAGACGAAGGGCCACCATCCTGGGAAGGGGCTTTTGGAAGGGTTCTTGGAAAGCGAGAGGGGTGGGCAGGGAAGGGACAGCAGTGTGGAGTTGAGCAGGGGTGCCCACAGTTGGAGCTGCGTCCTGGGTTCTGGGGCCCACTCCCAGAAGTTCAAGATCTGCGCCAGCACACTTCTGGGCCTTCATGAGAGCCCACTGCCCAAGGCCAAGCCCCGACAAGGGATGATCAATGAGGGAAAATTACCGCAGCAATTGAGTTTGTGCAAAATGATTGTGCACGTGTGTCTGTGAGTGTCTCCTCTCTCATTTAAATAACCATTTCTGTGCAATCTCGATCCTGGGACCCTCTTCTGTCATACTCTCCAGGAACCTTATAGGACCCCATACTTGATTTTAGATTGTATGAGACATTTGCCCAGTGCCTCGCACACAGTAGTTGCTCAACAAATGTCAGCTCCTTTCCTTTGACCACTCAAAGTAGTCACTTGGGGGTGAGTTCAACAGGGGCTTCCTGGGTCTAAAGCTGCTGGGCCTCTGGTCTCTGCCTCCCCCTTCCTTCTCCAGCTGATGACAAACATCTGAATGTCATCACATGCTTGGTGTCCTCATCTGCTATTCTGGGACACAGGCTGGGGAGGGTACCCAGGCAGGCCCCCTCTGACAGAGGTTGGCCTTTGCTGGGATGTGGGCAGGCCTGTGTCAGTCCGTGGATGGATGCAAGGGCGGGACACCCATCCTGCTTGTCAGGCCAGATGCTGGCAAGAGGGCGGGACAAGAAGGGGTGGAGCTTGTAGAACAAAGAAGAATGGGGAGCCCTGGGGGCCCAGACTAGGCATCAAAAAGGCTCTGCAGAGCCAGCAGGCCACAGCAGCACCTGTCTCTGGCCCCAGAAGTCAGTCAGACACCCGTGGCCGGCTCCCTGCTGCTTGCCCAAGGCCGGGCAAGTAAGGAACACCCTGCTTCGAGACACCTTGTTCTCCAGCGTGATTGCGCCGACACTGCTCTGTGGCCTTCTCTTCTTGGCGTGGGTTGCTGCTGAAGTTCCGGAGGAGAGCAGAGGGATGGCTGGGAGTGGAGCCAGGAGCCAGGAAGGCCGCCGGCAGCATGCCTTCGTGCCGGAGCCTTTTGATGGAGCCAATGTGACCCCAAGCCTCTGGCTGCACCGCTTTGAGGTCATCAACGACCTCAACCATTGGGACCACGTCACCAAACTGAGGTTCCTGAAAGAGTCCCTCAGGGGAGATGCCCTGGAGGTCTACAGTGGGCTCAGTTCCCAGGACCAGGGAGACTATGGGACTGTGAAGGAGACCCTCCTGAAGGCCTTCGGGGTCCCTGGGGCCACCCCCAGCCACCTGCCCAAAGAGATCGTCTTTGCCAACAGCATGGGTAAGGGCTACTACCTCAAGGGGAAGATTGGCAAAGTGCCCGTGAGGTTCCTGGTGGACTCCGGGGCCCAGGTCTCCGTGGTGCACCCAAGCTTGTGGGAGGAGGTCACCGATGGCGATCTTGACACCCTGCGGCCCTTTGAGAATGTGGTGAAGGTGGCCAACGGTGCTGAAATGAAGATCCTGGGTGTCTGGGATACATCGGTGTCCCTGGGCAAGCTGAAGCTGAAGGCACAGTTCCTAGTGGCCAATGCAAGTGCTGAGGAGGCCATCATCGGCACAGACGTGCTGCAGGACCACAACGCTGTCCTGGACTTCGAGCACCGCACGTGCACCCTGAAAGGGAAGAAGTTCCGCCTTCTGCCTGTGGGAGGGTCCCTGGAAGATGAGTTCGACCTGGAGCTCATAGAGGAGGAGCCCTCCTCAGAGGAGGGGCGGGAGCAGCTCTCCCACTGAGAAGCCCCCTTTTCTTCACCCCCTAATATTGGTGGGAAGACTCCCCATTGTGGGGGGTGCACACCCCCAGGGGAGTCCCTGGGCACCGCCGGCCCTTTAATCAACTCTTGCCCTTCCCTCCCCCTCCCTCTGCAGGAGCCTTCACCTGCCCCTGGGGGGAGACTTCCACCCGCATAGGGGAGGGAGAGCAGGCTGGCTTGGAGGGACAGGGTCCCCACGGTTGTGCTGCTGTTGATGGCAAAGTCTGGAGGGCTGGAAGAGCTTCCAAGGAGGCTAGAAATATTTGTCTTTGAGAGGACTGGACCCCTTCAAATCCCCTGCAGTGTGGCTTGGTCATCTTCGGGTCCTCAAAGCCTGTCTCAGCTGGGCTGGGTCCCGGCTGTGGGGTTCTCAGGAGCCAGGGCCAGCTGGCACATGAGCGAGGGTCGCGGTTGCTCTGGGACACTCCCCTGATGAATCTTCCCACCTGTGCAATGGTATTTTCCTTCTGTCATTTGCTTTGAAACCCATTGAGCATTGTGCCAATAATTTAATTGCTTCTGAAACCAATAAAGATTGATTCACAGGAAAACCACGTAATGTGTTGATTGGGGATGAATGGAATGTGAGAGGGTGGGGGAAAGAGGGAGTCAATGTCAAAGTCAGGAAGATTCAGGTATTTTACTGAGTGCCTAGCTTGGAGAGACAAGGGGATATAACCAGTGACTGCATAGCTGGGATTTTCTAAGACAGCCTCAATTTAAAATATTTTGACTTCATAAATCCTCTTATTTCCAATCTAGTCATAATTCTTCTAATTATTTTAATTTATAATATTTTAGCATCCAAATTGCCCCTTATGCCCCAAAGTGACCCTAAAGTTATATGTGAAATGTCTTGATTGGGGATTGGAAAATCGTGGTTGTTGTAAACAAACGAGAAAGTATCTGCCAGGCATGGCGGTTCTCACAGCCGCGCTGACGGCCAGGACTTGGAGGCAGGAAGCAAGGCCAGGAGACAAGCGTTGACCTGCACAGGGCAGCCGAGGGTGTTCTGGTGGCAGTGGGGGCTCCGGTAGTGGGAGGACAGCTTCTTTCTGCAGGGACTTGGGATGGAGCTGGAAACTAGCGAGTCCCGATAAAGGGGAGGACATTTCCAGATGCCGACATGGGATGTTTGTCTCTTTTAGGGATCCGCCTCATGTTTGCTTCCAAGTTCCTGCCTCTTCCTCTGGAACTCAGCAGGGCTGGGACTCTGAAAACCCCAACCCAAAGAGAGAAACTGAGTGGACAGAAATCTCCACGGAGGAGCAGCTGTGTTCCAGATCTCAGGCCGCCCCACCATGCACACCAGGGGAGTAGTTCTCAGGGGAGGACGGCCATACCCTCCAAGCTGACCTTGGGCCCAGGAAGATTGGCACAAGGCCAGAGACAGGGATGTGCACGGACCAGGGACCTGCAGGGAGATGGGGGTGGGACACAAAGCTTTGAGAGTCTCTTCATGGGCGGCGTAAGGGGCCATTTTCCCTTCCCCAGGGTGGAATGAACCTCTCCTGGAAGTTTCCATCTTGACAACTCCTCAGGGAGAGACAAACAGCCTGAGTGGGAGTGGAAGGCAGGGGCGAGACCTCTGGACTTCTTGGAGCTGATCTGAGCCAAGAACGGCTGCCCCTCCTGGGCCCTTCTTCCCCTGATTCCAGTTGTGATTCTCCTGGGAAGGGAGGCAGGCTCAGCCCCTAATCCCCAGGGTTTGCTGAAGCTCCCTCCCTGGGTAGCCCAGCGTCTGAACTGGAATTAGCTTGGCAGCCACAGGGCATGTGGAGGGAAGGGCAGGTGTGGGACCAGGAGGAAGAGGGGGTGGGAGAACAGGAGAAGGAGGTGGTCTCCTGGTGCCTCCCAGGTCCCCCGTCCCCTTCTCAAATTTGTCTTTCAATCCCCCTCTCTGCTGGCCTAACAAATGCAGCTGCTCTCCTAGGCCACGCCCTCTCCTGAGGGAATAACCCAGGTGGCACCTCCCTGTGACCTATTTTCCTCTAGGTCCTTCAGATCTCAGCCACGTGCTCGGTGGAAGGAGGCAGGGTGAAGAGTGGGTAAGTGCGTGGGTGGGGAGGTGGGGAGGAGACTGAGGAATTGGGTGGCCAGGCCAGAATCCCAGGGCGACACCCAAGCCATCCCCTCCCTGCCCATTCCCACACACAGCAGGGAGGTGAGCCCTGTCCCAGGCAATTGCGAATGGGATGCCTGTGTCCCAGCAGCAGACAGCCTCCTCCTATGCTCTAAGTGAGGGGAGCCCGTCTGAGCCCCGGCTCCCCCAGCTGCCCACCAGCTACCTCTCCTGGAGGGCGTGAGCTCCCCAAGTGGGCGCAGCGAGAGAGGAGGGGTCTGTGACATCCATTGCCCAGGCCCCAGGAAGGAGGGGACCACGTGGTGCTGCTTACCTGGAAAGCCAGGTAAGGAGCTGGTGGGTGTGAGAGTGACAATCACAAACGCAGGTGTGTGAAGGTGACACCGGGGCTGCTCTCCTGGGAGCCATGTATCAAAGGGGGAGCCCAGGAGAGAAGCCTGGAAAAGCGGGTTGTGGCCAAACCACAGAGTGCTTGCTGCCTGGGTAAGGAGTTCACACTTGACTTACCCGGCAAGTGTTTTAACCATGGAAGAACAGGAAGATTCGTCCGGCTTCTGGGTATGGGATGCCATGAAGCAGCAGCAGAAACTCCAGCTGGGATGCTATGGCAGTACTTGGACTTAGGGTCCGAATCTGAGGTGATGGAAAAGTGGCTGCAGGGATCAAAGTGAAGTTCTCATCCTGGAGCACATTAGAATCTCCTGGGAAGACGGAGGACGGCAGCTCCTCTGCTGGTCCTAATGTGTGGCAAGCTTGGGAACCCCTGGTCTAAATTCCAGTGGATTCTACCCCTTGCTGTCCAAAGGGTGATCCAGGGACTAGCAGAAAGGCAGAGTCGCCTGGGAGCTCGGTAGAAATGCAGAATCTCAATCCCCACCCAGACAGGCACCAGGAACTGCATTAGACAAGATCCCCAGGCAACTCTTGGGCGCGTGAAAGTTTGAAAAGCCCTGGCCCAGAACATTCTATTATAATGCCTCTACACTAGTTAAGGGGCAACTCAGAGCCCCCACAAGACTCCCCCTTCTCTAATAATCACCACCCCATGCCGAATGCCTACTCATTCCCTGGACTATGCTGGATAATTCCCTATGTTTTCATCCAGCAAACCTTTATTTTAATTTATGCCTTAATTTCAGACTTGCAGAAAAGTTGCAAGAGTAGTACAAAGATTTCCCTATGTTTCACCCAGTTTCCCCAAATACTAACCTTTTACCATTTAATGTTATCATTTCTCTCATTCCCATTCTCTCTTCCTCTGTATTTATATGTAAATGAACCTTTGAAAATTGCAAACGTGATGCACTTTTATCTCTAAATACTTCAACGTGTAGTTTCCAGCAGGGCGCGGTGGCTCACGCCTGCAATGCCAGCACTTTGGGAGGCCAAGGCGGGAGGACTGCACGAGGCCAGGACATTCTCTTATATTACTATAACTACGATACAGTTATCAAAATCCGGAAGTTAACATCGACATAATACTACTATTATCTAATCTGCAGATTTTATTCCATATTTTTCCAATTATCCCAAAAATAACCTTTATAGCCCTCAAAAATTATTTTCTAGTCCAGGATCAAAAATCTAGCTACACATTTGCATGTAGTTGTCATGTCCCTTTAGTTTCCTTTAACCTGAAGAATTTCCACAGTCTGTCTTTGTTTGCATGACCTTGTTGTTTTAGAAGAGACCTGGCCAGTTATTCTACAAAGCTTGTGGTGTATCTGATGTTTCCTCATGATGAGACTCCGGTTATGCATTTTGGGCAGGAGTACCCACAAGTGGTGAGTGTCCTCAGCACATCACACCATGAGGCACAAGACGCTGACTTTTTCCTTAACTGGTGATGCTCGTTTTAATCACTCGGTCAAAGTGCTATCTGCCAGGTTTCTCAATTGTAATGTAACTATTTTCACCGTGTCATGAGCTTGTGGAGAGACACTCTGAAACCATATAAATATCCTCATCAGTTTCTCATCAGACTGTCACCCACCAAATTTAGCATCCCTTGATGCTCTTTGCCTCAATTGATTATCACCGTGATGGTTACCAAATGGGGATTTTGTAATTCTAGCCTTCTACACTTACTAGTCGGCATTCAACTCTAAAGAAAAGCTTTCCCTGTTTATTTATTGGTGGATATACATCATTGTGGACTCAGAGATTCTTATTTTATTCAATGAGTTATACTCAGTTACTGTCATTATTTATTTTTATGCCCAAGTTGTTTTAGATTTGGCCATGGGCTGCTTCAAACTAGCTCCTGTCTTCTAGGGACCTGTCCCCATCATAATCGGAGTCCTTCTTTATTTTCTGGCACAACAAGATGATCCAGCAGGCTCATCTTGTCATTTCTATGCACCAGCCGTGGGACCAGCCATTTCTTCCAGGAGCCCTGGTTCCTTTCAGTGGTATCTGATATTCAGAAACCATTATCTGGATGTCAAGTGTGCTCCTTGCTACCAGGATGTCATTACTCCTAGGACCTCTCAGTGGTCAGAGCTAAGAAAAAAACCCATAGTACCTCTCTATATGTTTCTCTCTCTCCCTTTATATATCAAAAGTGAGAGTTCTTAACTGATAGCTCCAATTCCAACCCAATCCTAGAGGGCTTATTCTAACCTTCCCCTTTCCAGGTTTGCAACTTCTTTCTCTAATAATGAGAAATCCGGCTCCAGGTTATTTCTTTGCTCAATTCTAGAATACCCAGTAAGTAGTTTCAGAATTGCTAACCCATGCACCTATGCAAAACAAACCTAGAAGCAACCATTTATTCATAGCACCTGATCAGTGCCAGGTGTAGGTGGTCCCTGGCAGCAAATGAACAAGATATGTGATGAAATAGAATGCAGTCATCTGAAGGAGAGCAAAGGCCTCCCAGGTGTGCAGTGCTTGCCTTGAGCACCGGTCTGGAGGTGTGACATTATCTGAGGACAGGATGTGTCCATCAGGAGGGCCACTGGAGTCAGAGAACAAAGCCTGCAAGTCCTTCCCTTGTGGCAATGTTGAGGGAAGGGTCATGCGCCAGCGAGGTGACCTGGCCTGCCCACTTGGTCCTCAGCCACTGTGAAGAGACACTGAGGCAGCTGTCAGAGCTGGCGCCATTCTGCATTCCAGGCCCATCCATCACTAATCCTGTCCTGAGTCCCCCGTAGCCAAGCAACTTTGGGTGATGGAGCATCCTGGTTGGGCCGCAAGGAGGGCAAACTCTGGTCAGGCCACTGTGACCGTCCACTCCACCCAGCTGTTGTTTTCCATTTCCGGTGAATAAATTGGCTCTCAAGTCTTGACTGCTCAGATACTGTGGCTCAGCATCCCCCAGGCCTGGTGAGCCTGCGACTCTCTGAGCCGGAACTGTGGAGAATTCTCCGAGGTACACATGGGATGCTTCTCTGAGCTCCTGTTAGTGCCCCTCCCTGCACTGGGGAGGGTGAGAAGCGAGCCCCGCCCTCTAGGGATTTACAGTCAGGGAGCGGGAGGCAGGCAGGCCTTAGAAGCCACCTGTGCTGGGCTCCCCTCCCTACTCCTGTGCTGGGACAGGGGACCAGGGGCAGGTTATGTCATTTACCTGGGTGGAGGTTAGGTATGGCTCCCTAGAGGGGACATTTAAGCTCAGTCTTGAAAGATGAGTGAGTGTGTGTTTTCCAGGAAGACGTGGGGTAGAGGGAGGAAAGGGAAGAAAGTGGGGAGGCAAGGACCAGCTGGTATCAGCTAACAGGGTAACTGGAGGAGAAGACAGAGGGCAGGCATGGATGGTCTTATATGGTCTTTGTGGAATTTCCAGGAGACCAGGGAGGCAGATGCCTCATTTCTTATGCTCTAAGATGCACTCACTTATCAAATAAATTTAAAAATATATTTGGCGGAAACAAAAACCCTGCAACATAAAGGTACATGCCAATGGTACATTCTGATCTAAGAAGCAGTAAAATGCTTTGGGGGGGCTGGAGGGGTAGGGGTGGAGGTGGATATGGGTCTTAAAATAGAGAACATACCTGACTTCTCCAGTACCAACTCAGATCCACATGGCTGCCTGGTGGGCAGTGGTGCCAAAGATTCTGGGACTGTTCGGACACAGCCAGACGATGCCATGATTGATTAGTGATGTCTGGCCTGGGAGCAGGAGTAGAGACCAAGCCCCTGCTTCCTTCGCTGTGGACAATTAGGGGCCTTCATCCTTAGGTAATGTGGCGCTAGGGCAGGGTTGTGGGCAGGGACGTGACATGGTGGTATCTGCATTTGTGATGGGTTTGAGCCTCAGTTCACAAACTTGTAGGTATTGAAGTGAGAAATGTCATTTTAAAAAATGCTTTTTCATAATTAAAGCTAATTAAATCTAACTCTGAGCCCCCATTCAGCCACATTGTTGAGAAAGCCCTTCTCTGTCATTGGGGCTCTTTCTGCTCTGGATTGGGGAAAGGGCCCAGAAATGTACCCAGCAATGCCGTACTGGAGGGCAGGGCCACTGTAAGTCACTGCTGCCCCATCACACCGTTCCCATCAGTGTCCCTGTGCACGTGAACCCTTCAGGCCACGAGGCTGCACTGCTTTCTGTGCCATGCACAGGGCTCACAGAGCTCTAAGCTCAGGTCCTGCCTCCCGAAGGATGCCAGGCAGCCGGCCCTTGTGATGTCCTGCCTCTTCCTCTAGGCAAAGTCACTGAGTGGTGTGTGGGTGCCCGTTCTCCCCAGGACTGACCACCACCCACCCTCTGTCAAGCCAGATCTGTGCTCCTCATCTTGTCTTACTCATCCCGAGACCACCCACCGCTCCGCACCAGAGCACTCGGACACACACTCATCCACGGGTTTAGGCAGGTATGAAACATGGGGAAGAAAAATATCTTGTGTCCCACAGGCAATGCTGGCTTTTGTCCCAGGAATATAAAAGAGGCCTAAAAGGCCTGGCCCCTTGCCTGAGCTGGAAGAATCAGGGGAAAATCAAGGAGCCAAAGCGCACACTAATGTTTTCATGTGTCGCCCGCTGTGAACTCCTGCAGCCGAGGGGGAGGCAGCTGTCCCGTGGCTGCAGCGGCTGAGCCAGCCCATAGGGAAAGGGACTGGATTGCAGAGGTAACAGCAAGGAGGAACCAACAGGACTTGGGGGCATTTGTTATGGAGGTGAGACAGGGACAAGTCTAAGGCAGCACTGGGGGTATTTTTGGTTGTCACTGCGTTGAGGGACGCGCTATTGGCAGCTGGTGGGTAAAGGCCGATGCTGCAAAACATCCTACAGTGCACCGAAAGACTTTCCAACCAAGAATCATCCTGCCCCAAACAAAGTAACTCACAGTTTGCTGATTTGGCAGTTTCTCTCTAATTCTCACAAAACACCTACAAAGTAGGTTTTATCCCCGTTTAGCAGAAGAGGGAATTGAATTGAGAGAGGCTAATTTGCCCAACGGTACTCAAATGGTAAGTGGCTGCACTGAGATTGGAATGTAAGCCTGCATGATTGGGGAATATTCATTTACTCAGCTGGAACAGTTTGGACAAACAAAGATTTGATTAAAATGAATTTAGGTTGCTTCCATCTATTCTAAATAGAGCAAGGCAAGACAAAGTGGATGAAAATAAATTTGAGAAGCTAAAGTAGCCAACAAATAGGTCTTGGTTAACTAAACAGTATGCAAAGTGTTTGCATAACTCAGAAAAATGTTAACTGTGGTTGGAAACATTCATTTTTAAAATCAATTTGTGACAATAAATCATTCACCAAAAAAAAAAAAAAATCATCGTACAAGTAAAGAAGACTGAATGGCTGAATGATTGGCTGAATATAAACTAGGAGGAAAAAACCCCCTGAAACCTCCCTAAAATTCCAAATCCTCTTCTTTGATTATTAGTTATTATTGCCTTGTTAATTCTTTCATTGCTTAAATTCTTCTTAGTGTTTTCTTTTTTTCAGTTACAAAAGTAACAAGTGCCCATTACAGGAAAACCAGAAACTTAGGTCAGTCGAAAAGCAGATACACATATATAAAGCACCTTGGCAAAGAACCTCGCGCCCACTCACCCTCCTTAGGTCAAACGTGGCATATTTTTCCAGACTTTTCTCTATAGACACTATGGATGTATTTCTCACATTCTTTCTCTTTCACTCTCACATTCTTGCTTTTTATTTCTTCCCTCTTACCAAAAATACAATGATATGGAACTTTCTGTTTTGTAAGCTCCCCTACTCTATTTAACCGATCGTCTATTTTTGAACATTTGGGTTCTTTCCAACATTTTGCTGTTACAAACCTCACAATACAGTAATGAACAGGAATGTCCTGCAACAGCGCAGGACGGACAAATCTCACAAACGCAGTGTCAAGGGAAAGGAGCCAGACACAAACGTACACAGTATGATTTCATTTCTGTAAGATTTTCACACAAATGGCAAGACTAAACCACAGGGTACGGCAGTGCATACTCAAGAGGCAAAATTAGAAAGGAAGAAAGACATGATTACCCCAGGAGCAGGGTGACCGTGTCCTGTAGGATTGACACAGGGCACCAGGGCGCCCACATCCTGGGTCTTGACTGGTGGTGTTTGTGGGCGTTTACTTTACAATAATTCATTAAGCAGCACTTGTGTGTTTTATGTACGTACGTGACATTTCATGATAAAAAAATTTTTTTTAATGAACAGATTAAAATAGTCGACTAAAAAATTAACTAGAAATTTAAAGCAGAGGGTAAAACTTGATATCCAGAAATTTAAGCAAAATATTTGAAAAGAGACAAATGGATGCTACATTAAAATTTCAATTTTTGGAAAATAATATGGAATATACTTTTAGACCAAATTGCCCTTTGGGCTGAATTGTTTTGTCCTCATCTTGTTCTCAACAAAATTGTTTTCTACAAAATTGCTTTTGTTTTTGAGCGAGTCATTTGGATTCTTCTGAAGCCCAGCAATTTTCTGTGGACCTCACTGTACTGTACAATTCGGATGGTAATAAAGTTCTTAATTTTTAGTAAAAACATCACTCGCTGTGTTTCACCATCTGCACTTGGGGCCGTGTGACACTAGAGACTATTGTCCTGCCCAAGCTCTGAGCCTGAAATTTGCCTCTGCCTCTCTTAGAAAGCCTGCCTGACTGCCTTCCTTCTTTCCTTCCTTCCTTTCTTCCTTCCTTCCTTCCTTCCTTCCTTCCTTCCTTCCTTCCTTCCTTCCTTCCTTCCTCCCTTCCTCCCTCCCTCCACAAGGGCTCTCTCCGGGCACCCACTGTGCTAAGTGCTGGGCCTCTTAGCACAGAGCTCCATCGAACACCCAACAGGTAAAATATGTCATGTAGGGATAAAAGAAAGTGAGACGAATCAGAGTAAGAGGCACAGTGGATAGGACATGATGGGGACGTGTGATTTTATATAGCGGAGTCCGGGGAGGCCTTGTGGGTTCGGGTTTGGTGACATTTGCCCAGAGACCTGAATGAAGTGAGGGACACCACGGAGGCGTTGGGGAGAGCATTCCAGGCAGAGCACCCAGGTGTTCTGGGAAGAGAGAGTGGGGGATGAGGCCCG
>CAUYRT010044525.1:0-35731 GCA_963574885.1 Lepilemur ruficaudatus | reverse complement strand
ATTGCTCAAGGTCAGGAGTTCGAAACCAGCCTGAGCAAGAGCGAGACTCCGTCTCTACTATAAAATAGAAAGAAATTAATTGGCCAACTAAAAATATATAGAAAAAATTAGCCGAGCATGGTGGCGCATGCCTGTAGTCCCTGCTACTCCGGAGGCTGAGGCAGAAGGATTGCCTGAGCCCAGGAGTTTGAGGTTGCTGTGAGCTAGGCTGATGCCACGGCACTTTAGCCCGGGCAACAGAGTGAGACTCTGTCTCAAAAAAAAAAAAAATGCACGTTTCTGACATGTGCCAGCCCAGATTTACTGCCTCCGGGGGTAAGATCCAGACATCTATGCTTAACAAGTACTCCTTCCCCGGTGATTCTGAAGCTCACTGCAGTTTGAAATCCCCACCTCATCTTTCCCTCACTCCCGTTTCTTTTGGGATTTTCACCTGATTTATCTAGTCCATCCTTCTACCACTGTCCTTATTGGTAACTGGCCAACCCATGCCCATTGTCCCCACTGCATTTCCCACCTGGGCTCCTGGAAGAAGGAGATGATGCCACGCAGGGTTTCAGTGAAGGCCTCGTAGTAGCCGGCATCAGTGTCCATGTTCAGCAGGTCCCCAATCATCTGCACAGCCCCGAGGCTCAGGTTCCTCACCTTGATCAGGTACTCCTGGGACCGTGTGCAGGGAGAAGAGGCAGGCAGGTTAGAATGTCCAGGGAGCCCTCGTTTATCTCCCACTTATAACTGAGAACACATGGTGTTTGTTTTTCCATTCCTGAGTGATTATAAAGCAGTGTAATGGACATTGAAAACCAAGAAGGGGGGAGAGTGGGAGGGGGTGAGGAATGAAAATCTACCTATCAGGTACAATGTACACTATTCAGGTGACAAGTACACCGAAAGCCCTGACTACAGCATTATACAATTCATCCATGTAACAAAAAACACTTGTACCCTTCAATCTATTGAAATAATAAAAAAAGAATGTCAAGGGAGCCAACATGAGAGCCCTTGATTCCCACCTGGGGACAGCAAGGAAGAGAACGGGACAGTGTGGAATGGCAGAAGGCCACTAAGCTGGGCCCTTAAGGGCTTCACGGGGCTGCTTTGCACACAGGACTCTGAAGACAGTGCTCAAAATTCTCTCCCCAGTCCTAATAATGGGGAAAACAGCTATACCCCCCACCTATAGGCACTCTTCTGAGCCCTCCTCTTGTATAACAGAACACTTGTTTTGTAGATGGGGAAACTGAGGCCCAGTCTCCATGTCCACCTGCAAGTGTGGGGCCCAGCCTGGATTCTCTGATCTGCCTTGTAATGCCAAGCCAGGAGGAATCTGGGCACCAGGTGTTCCTTCTCAGCCTGCCTTGACTTTCCTATCCTGGCCACCTCACCAGCAAGTGACTGGGAAGTTCTGCTGCTGGCACACCCACTGGCAATGGCTGTAGCCTGTGCTTTGCTTCTGCTCCCTCCTCCTAGACAAGGCCAGGATGGACACAACAGAGATGGCTAGGAGGGCTTCCACGTGGTTCACCCAGGCCTAAGGAGTGTCCAGGCCCAAGGATCCCCTTGTCACCAATACAGGCAGTCCTGGAGGCTGGGCACCTGGGAAGCAGATCTGAAAAGGGCCACTAGGATGGCTAGACACTACAGGCCCAGCACCAGGCTGGGCAAAAGGCCTTCATCAAACATACTTTTTTTTTTTTTTAAAGTAGAGATGGGATCTTGCTATGTTGCCTAGGCTTGTCTCAAACTCTTTCAAGCACACCTCCCACCTTGGCCTCCTAAAGTCCTGGGATTCGAGGTGTGAGCCACTGTGCCTGTCCCAAACATGCTTATTTAAACCAGAGATGAGACCGCAAGGCCCACCATCCAAGGAACAGGAACATCAGAAAGTGTGGGAGACATGCTGGTCTATAAGACCTCTAATGTGAACAGTCAGGACTCAGAGAAGTCCAGCGGCTCCCGAGTGGGGTGTGCTGTGGGAAGGGAGGGCGTGGGGACGGGATGCGCACTGGACGTCTTCTCTGGCTCATCTTGTTCTCCAATTCCTGTGTCTCCTTTCCCCCCGTTCACTTCTGGACATTGAGTATATGATGGTCACGCCACATATGAATTTGACCCACAACCTCTAAAGCAACAAGCCCAGGAAGCCAAACCATAGCCTCTGCAGCAATGAGCCTCGAAGGGTCAGGATTTTGTCGATGACTGTGACTATCAGCTTCCTTATTCTTGCACCACCTGCCCCCTGGCCAGCTTCCATCTTAGGACCAACCAGAGAAAGCCAACTGTCCTCTTCTCACCAACCATACTGGTGTTCCCCTTCTGGTTAGCTGCCTCCAGCTTCTTCGTACCAACAGCCTCCAACCAGGGCACGTCTGAAACCTTCCCTGTTTTCCACTCTAAGGCTTTCCCACACCACTTCCTGCCTTTGAGTCTCTGCCACAATGCAGTGATGGTGGCTGACCACCTTGATATAGCAAGTTCTGCATAAACAGCCTCTGACTTGGTGGTCTTTGTTTATTTCCTTCCCTTCTTTCCCTTCCTCTCTCCCTCTCTACCCTCTCCTGTCCTAAGGGAGCTTACCTTCCAGCAGGAAGACAGACCATAAACATAAGTTGAACGAGTGGAATTGTGGTGCGAGGGTGCTGCATGGGTCGCACCACTGGGGTTTCTGGGGAGCTGTGGCAGGGAGGACCTGAGCGCAGGAAGCAGGATTCAGGACCGACCTTGGTGGAGATGGAGTCGTACTTCTCCAGCACCTGGCTGCAGCTGCTCCTTTTCAGCTCCTCCACCACAGAGGCATGGAGGAAGGAGGAAGGGAGGACGTGCTGGTGAATGTCTGTCCACACGTGCCCTCCACCCTGCCCCGTGCAGCCCCATGCTTCATGCTCCCTTATATTCTCACTTCTACTTGTGTGTGTGTCCAACGCTTGCTTTATATGAGTCCTGGGTTCCAAGACTGTGTCCTGCAACTAGCCTGGTATGTCTCCGGGGTGGCAACTTCCCCTCGACTCCTGGACATACTGGGCATGTAAAGTGAGAGCCAGGGCTCCCCTGGTCAGCCCTGGAGATCCTAGAGGTGGAAATCCACCTCCTTGTCCTTTGTTGGGGACATTTCTGCAGGCCTCTGAGGCCATCGTGAATGGTGTGGATGCCAGAGGGAATGGCCCGGAGGAGCTGTTGAGTGAGGCTACATGAGGGTCTAGGAGCTGGGCCAGTTAATCCTGAGCTGCGCAGGACAGCACTCCTACAAAGGCAGGACGCCTGGGCAGGGGCCACCTACTGGAGCTCTCTGTCTCACTGAGTCCAGATGTCTCACTGAGATCCCCCTGGGCCAGAGCTCAGGGAAAATAAAGGCACTGTCCTAGCTAGGTAAACATTAGCCAGACAGAAAAAGGTGGGCAGGCATTCCAGGCAGGGCCTAGCATTGTTTCTCTTCCTTGACTAGATATCTATAATGATGATGATTATAATTCTAGCACTGTTCTCGTGGCTTTACACACATCTTACTTAATCCTCACAACTAACCTGGAAGAGAGGTTCCAGTACTATGGTCATTTTATACAAATTGGAGCACAGAGATGGTGAATATCTTGCCTACGGTCACACGGCACACTTGAATCCAGAGTCCAGTTTGTAGGACTCTCTGCCTTAAACCCACACCTGCCGTGACGATGTCGGTGGCAGCTAGTCTGCGCTCTGCGTAGGCACCGTGGAGATGTGTGGGACGGAGAGCACGCAGTGGCTGCAGAGCTGTGGCCTAGCCGGAGGGGCTCGTGAGAGGGAGGCGAGGCCGACAAAGGCCAGGCTGGGGAGCCCTCCTGTGCGTGGGCCTGTGCTCTATGGCAGAGGTCCTTCCGTGCCACTCAGGAAATCAGAGAGGAACTTGAGGAAGTTTTCCAGAGGTGGCACCAAAGACAGTGGCAGCCCACATCAGAGTCACCTGCTCCCTACCTCTGCTTACCTTCCGCAGTGACTTATCAAAGAGCTGTGCTGCTGTCTTCCCCACCTCGTCCTCCCTGACTGGGTAGCCCAGCAGGCCGGGCTTGGCTTGCACATCCGCCATGCGCTGCCATACTCCGCTGGCAAGCACCCGGTCTGGTTGTTGTAGAGGCAGAATTCCTAGAGGTTCCTGATGAACTCATGGGAGAGCCTGTGGGGTGAGTCGGAGGCTACTTAGGCCAGGACAGGAAAGCTGCCACCCTGCCTGCTCTCTGTGCTCCTTCCTGCCCCCACCATTCACAGGGGCCACTCTGGCCTCCCTCCACAGAAGGGACACCAGGCCTCCTGCTCGCTATGCCAGGCGAACGGCGGTGTGGCCAGGAGGGAACCAGGCCACCATTCTTGTCATGTGATATCAGGCTGTCTCTCTGTGCTGGCCAAGATCCCTCTTACTTGGCCTGACACCTGTGACCTTCAAGACTTCAGGTGTTGCCACTCCAGGTCCTGGGGGTGGTGTGAAGGGTGCTGGGCTCATCCTCCCTGAAGTTTACGTGCACCATTTCTGAGCCTCCAGGCTGCATCCTCCAAAACCCTGATCGCACCTTCGGGATGGCCTTCCTGGGTCCCGGGCCTCCCACGAGACATCACATCCTCCTGGACGGACACTCATCTTCCCGTCAATTAGTAAACCTAGCAGCCTGCTTTTGACTTTCTGAGGTGCTTTCCCGTCCCAACAATCTATTGTGATCCTCATCGCAGCCTCCCAAGTAGGCAGAGCAGGCACGGGCATGCCCACTGTGTAGAGTGAGACACCGGGGACAGGGGCCTGGACAGGCCTCGGGCTGCAGAATGGGTTGGGACAGATCCTGACGCTCTGGCTTTCAGGAAAGGACTTCACCCACAGCTGTCCTTCTCGGCCTCAGTGCTGACTGCCCACACCCAGCCTTCCTCACCTGCCCCCACTTCTCTCAGCCATAGCTGTGGTTGACGGGGATCGCCATGGCACCCAGCCCTATGTACCACTTTGCTCCAGGCAGTCTGTGGTCTCTATTCTGCCACCTACACGCCCGCAGGCCTCCAGGACAGTCACCTAGAAAGATAGCCCTTTCCTGGCCTCAATGAGGCCAGCCACATTCCCTGCACACCACACCCTCCTCTTCCCTCCTGGCAGGCCCCACTCTGCGACCCTTCCTGCCTCTTCCCCAGGTCTCCCTCTGTTAAGAGGTCAGACCACCTGGCTCTACTAGCCCTTCTGACCCAGCCTAGAGCCCCAGACCTAGTCTCTGGCCCCAGCTTTCTAGTGCCATCCACTACCCTCTCTCCCACCTCCCTGCTTCAAGCCTATGAGGGACTCTTCCGAGCCCCACCTCATACCTGGTGCCCGGCATCCTGCAGGGTCTTAGCAGCGGTGAGCCTGGCCATGCCCCCGCCAATCACCGCTATCCGTTTCCTTTCCGTGGCCTGCCCCAGCTCGTTTCGGGCTAGCTGCAGCAGCTCTTTGTACTGGGGATCCCCAAAGCACTTGACAAGCTGGCTGTTGAAGGCCTTGGTGCCTGGGTTCAATTCAGCATGAACAGGAGGGCGAGGGCCAGCCAGCCTGGGCACGTGGCTGTGGAGACAGCAGTCGGGCAAAAGGCTGGGGTCTGAGGAAGCCTGGTCTTAACGCTTTATCACGGGGTGGTTGTGTCACTGTACCAGTGGTGCAGCACCCTGGAACTCCTGTTTACTCCCACCCTACTAGGGGCGCATTAGCCACAGGGCCTTCCATGCTTGCACCCCACCCCACTGCTGGTCAGTGAGGCCCCCTGAGGGGTCAGTGCCCCAAACTCAGGGAGCGACGCAGGCTGCACATCTATGCAAAGCGCCTGCCCTTGCGTCAGCCCAGCACGGGACAGGCTGGTGAGCCTGCCCCCACACTGGACACCCTCAGTCTCCCTCTGGGGTTGGCAGAATGTTTGTCGCAGTGAGAAGTGCCTGACTCGCTGCAGCCATGGGAGGATAGGGTGAAGATAGGGTTAAGAGTGATTTAACAATGTTGACAGTCTCTGAGATGTGCATGGCAGGCTACCAGGTTTGCAAGCCCCAGAGCGATGTCATGGAGCCTTTCCCAGAGATGGCCAAGGTTCATCAAGGTTAAAGAGTCTGCCGGACTGTGAGCCTGCATTTCCACCCGACTCCTTAAGTGCTTCTGCTCTCTTTTGGCTTAGCTCCTGGGAGAGACACACCACACCTTCCCTCTGGGAGCCTATTAAAGGTGCGTGTTTTGTTGTGATCTTGTTGTTGCTTTTAAAGCCATCATCTGTGTTAGGGGCTGCATTGTGTCTCCCCAATATTCATATGTTGAAGCCTTAACTCCCAGGATCTCAGAGTATGACTGTATCTGGAGATAGGGCCTTTAAAGAGATAACGAAGTTAAAATGAGGTCTTCGGGGTGGGCGCTAATCTAGTCTGACTGGTGTCCTTGTAAAAGGAGATTTGAACATACAGAGGAGCACTGGGATGTGCCTGCACACAGCAAAGACCACAGGAGACACAGCAGGAAGGCGACCGTCTGCAAGCCTACGAGACAGGCCTCAGGAGGAGACCAAACTTACTGACACCTTAATCCGGGACGTCCAGCCTCCAGAATGATTTCTGTTGTTTGAGCCGCCCAGCCTATAGCATTTTGTTATCACAGCCCTACCTGACTCGCATAGTCTGTTCCTCTGCAGCTCTCTTCCAGGTCGGGAAGAAGACTGGGGCTGGTTCTCACTCAACTCTTTCAGATCAGAATCACCTCCATACCCTTTTGAAAAATGAATATTCATTTTTCATGTGTATCCTACACAGGCAATGCGTGAATGAAGGTACTCTTGTCTCCAATGTCAGGGTTTATGTTTAATTCAGGCTACCTTTCTCCCTTCGTTTATGACTGAAATGGTACAGTGGCATTACAGAAAATGAAAGCACAGGAGGCCAGTTGTCCCAATTGTACCCCTCCTGCCTCTTAGGTATAGCTGCTCACTCTCCTACCCATGCCACCCGTCACCATTGACAGCTTGCTGCCGTCCCTTCAGTTCTTGCACGGAGTGTGTGAGACAATTGCACAGTCTGCTGTCTTCTCCAACTTCAACCAGAAATCAATCCTTTCTGCACAGAGTCTGGCTCATAGCAAACACTCAACACATCTGCGGATTACAAGGGTGGGGGACGGACAGATGGGTGGGAAGGTGGGCAGACAAATAAATGAGTGAGTGGGCAGACAGAGGGAGGGAGGCGTGGGCAGATGCTCTAGGGGTTCCTGAGATGTTTCCCTTCAACCTCTGCATTCCATAAGGATCCAGGTCTAGGAGCAGTGTCCACCCTGAGCTCTTCTTCTCTGGCCCTTCAGTCTGCCTTTGCTCTGTCTCTGATCACTCTTCCGAGGGCCTCTGCTTTTCCAGCCTCCCTCCGAGAACCTGTGTCTGGCTCTCTAATACCTTTTGCTGCACACACACACACACACACACACACACACACACACACACACCAGAATTTAGCCTTTCCCCACTCTCCAAATTCATCCATCTCTTCTTTCTTCAAGGAATGGGAGTGGGGGCTTTCTCCTGTCATGAATCAGGAAAGTGGAATCTAACCCACCCTGAAATCATTAGGTCCTTTTCTCTTTGCTCCTTTGTGATGTTTGGGTTTTAAGAACTGCAGCGCTGTATCGCTGGAAAATGGAGTTTGAAATCATGAGCAATTCCATCCCCTAAAGAAACCAGAAGATGTGTGGCTGGGGCTCCTGGGAAACACAAGTGCTTGGAACTGTTTTCCTGGGAGCAGGAGGAGGTTTGTAGGGAGCTACTCTGCCCTGGAGAGACACCCATTAGGGCACAGGCCCCTCCCTCGCTGCGGCGGACAGCAGAACAAACCATCTTTGAGCTCAAGGAGCTGTCAAAACAACCCAGTACAGCCCCTGATTTCACACAGAAGAAACAAAATCTAGGATGCCTGTGGTGGCCCTAGCGAAACGCAGGTATTGACATTTACTATTTGCAAGTGAAGTCAACACCAGGCTCACTGCCCTAGTATCCCTCCCTTTATCCTGTACCCTTGTGAGCTCATCAACTACCCCCTTTAAAGAGCTGCTGCCTCCTGTCTCTGGGCTGGGGGGACTGCTGAGCAGCCCAGACACCTGCTCTGTGAGTCAGGGACCAGGTCTGTCCTGTCCATCCTGATTAGACCCCACGTCTGGTATAGTCACAGCACATTGTAGATGTTTAGTGAAACATTTGTTGGATGTATGAGGAGTAGATATGGAAATCACACATCTTAGATCTTCAACTTCAAGACATGCTGTCCCTGTGCCTGCTCCAAAATACACTTGTCAGGTAATATGTCTCCATTACTGGTTTAGAAGGCAGGGTTACCCTACGCCTAGGTGCAGAGGAGCAGGAAACAAGAGAGGAAGGGTAGGAGGAGTGGGGGCAGCCCAGCGGGGAGCCCTGGCCTGGTGGGCTCCCTCTGGGTACTTACAGAAGCTCAGCATGGCTCTTGGGTCCCCAGGGGCGAGCTCCAGGTCCTGCTGGGATTCTGAAGTCTGTCTGAGAGATGCAGGCGGAGTCAAGGAGACATATTTCTGCCTCTGAGCTTCCCAGCTCCCTCTCCTTTAACTATGCCTCGATACTGGGGGCCAGGTAGGGAGAAGGCCCTAGACAGGGGACACCTGGGTTCTGGGGGGAGCAGACACAATCTAGTGCTCCTCTGTTCTCTACCTGCCAGACTTGCCCACCTGGCCTCCCCTACCTGGGCTGAGTGGGCCCTTACTCAGCCAGTTTCCTTGGCTCGAAACCCTGGGGTAGATTTGAGGTCTCCTTCCCTGAGTCCCCTTGTCCAGGGTTTCCAGCTCCCTCAGCTCTGCTTTCCCAGGGCCTCTTACATCAGCGCCCCAGCCTTTGTCACTAAGACTCCCTCCCTGACCTGCAGGGCCTGGAGGACTCTCTTCCCTCCCCCACACAGCTGCTGGCCTCTCCTTTGCCTTGGCAGCCCCTAGAGTAAGGGTTCTGAATGCAAGCTGGGCTACGGCAGCTCCCTGGTTTAAATCCCCTTTGCTCCCCTTTGCCATCTTCTCTGCTAAAGGTCTACTTTTACGAAATTATGGCTTTACTATTCTGCCCGCCTGTGAACTGCATGATTTCAGAGAACTTGTTTCTTTACCTAGGATGTCTAGTGGAGTGATGGATACAGAGTGGTGCTCAGTGAATGCTTCCTCGATGAACGGAAAATGAGGTGTGGGGCTATGCACCCTTCGTGGTCCTCCAGAGGACTACCCACCCTCTTTTCCCTATTCAGGCAGCTTCTTACTCTCTCCTTCACCTATTCTTAGGCTCTGCTGCCTGCAAAGGGCCCCTTCTCACTCTTTCCTCCTGCACTTCAGGATGTTCAGGGCAGAGATTTCTCCACCTGGGCTTTAACTTGGAATGTGAGCCCCACGCTTCCTGCTCTTCCCACTCTCTGGCACGTTTTGCTCTCCACGCACGCCTCCAGTTTCCAGGACTCTGACCTATGCTCCCTGTAGCCTTCCTGGGAAGTGTCACCCTGCTCTGTCCCACCCTTTGCAGGGTAGTGAGGGTTTAGAGTTGCCCAGGTGTGGGGGGGTGGCACAGAGGCCAACTGAGGCTGGGCTGGAGAGAAGAGGTAGAGCTTGCCAGGGTAGAAAGTAGAGGTTAGGGAAGGGAGTAAATGCACTAATGCCTGAAAACCTCCTTCTTGCACACAGCCCTGCTTTCTGACCTCTGAAATCCAGAGGCATGAAAGGGTTCCTCAAGCTTGGGAGTATTTAGCCATGCGCCAGCCAAGCTGTTCAGCAGGCCCTTTCTAATCTCCTCCCAAAGTGCTCCAAACTCCACTACCTTCTCATGCACAGTAACTAGACTAGTCAGATCTTCGAAGTGCAGGGGCTCTTCAGAGATAGGCATAGTGCCAGCTAGGGTCAGTCCAGCCACCTCTTATTCTCTTTTTTCCCCCTTCCCTTCCAAAAAAGCCAATCCACCTCTTATTCTAATGGACTTCATTCATTCAGCACATTTTTACTGAACCCTCTATGTGAACTAGGCACTACTCCTGGTGCTTGGGCCCCCTTAGGGAATAAAACACACAGAAATTCCACAAGAAGTTTTCACACTTCCACAAGTGGATATGCAAACAGCTGAAAAGCACATGAATGGGCATCACCATTAGTCATCAAGGAGATGCAGATTAAAACTGCAATGAGATTCCTTTTCCTACCCATTAGCCATTACAGAGTGGCTAAGATTAAAAGACTGACAGCAGGCTAGCATGCGGGGTAACTAGAACTTTCACACGTTGGTGGGTGTATAACTTGGTACAATCACTTTGGAAAACTGTCACTATCTCCCAATGCTATATATATGTAAACCCTATGATCTAGAAATTCTACTCCTGAGTATATATCCATGAATGAATGTATATGGTCATCAAAGACATCGACAAAAATGTTCACAATGGCCCCAAACTCAAACCCACATGGAAAAACTGAAGGAGCAGTCAAACGAAACAGAACAAACTGTTGATACGCACCATGACTTTAATGCACCAAATGTCAGTTTCGTTTCTTTTGATCCTGTGGCCCTGCCAGCGTCCCCCACGGTGAGCACAGCTGGGCACGTCCTCCAGCCAAGCAGAGCTGCACTCACTCTCAGTTCTGACATGGGATGTGTATAACTATACTTCAGTTTTTTTTATCTATGTGGGTTCGAGTCTGGGGCCATTATGAACATTCTTGTATATGTCTTTTGTGGACATATGCATTCATTTGTAGGTAGGTACCCAGGAGTGGAATTTCCAAATTGTAGGGTATACATATAGGGTGTTCAATAAAGATGTGCTGAATGAATGAAAGAATGAATAAATGAAGTCCATCAGAGTAAGGGGTGTCTGGGCTCACCCTTACCATTGACTGACACCCAAAGATCCCCAAGTATAATGTTTAGTAAAAGCAACCAAACAAATGATAATACTATATTATTCCATTTAATTGATGTTTAAAAACAGGCAGGACTAACCACTAAAAGTGTTAATAAGTATATCTTGGAGGTATTGCCTAAAATAGATCCCAGGAGAACCTTCTGGGAGTGATGGGAATGTTTTATATCTTCATCTGGGTGGTGGTCACATAGTGTATAAATACCTGACATCGTCAATAAAGATGTCTGCACTATACTATATATAAGTTATACTTCTATAAAAATTTAAAAGATTCTGACCATAAAAATGTACCCATGCAATTAGAATTGCTTTTTTCCAGGATAAAAAGAAAAAAAAAAGGGAGAGGGAGAGAGAACAGTGGAGGAGACGGAAAATTAAAAACAGCGATTACACAGTATGTCAAATGATGCAAAGCTCTCTGGAGAAAGTAAAGTGAGCACTGGGCACAGGGAAAGCCGGGAAGGGGTTTGGCACCCCTAGAAAAAGGGGGAGCAGGAGGCTACGTGTGAGGCTGTTGGGGATTTGGGCCAGTGTCTGCCAAGAGCTGTTTTGCGCCTGCGCTGCTTCTAGGGTCTTCTTGGGGCCTGAGAGGCTCTAATGGACATGTGAAATTCTAAGCAAAACATCGCCAAACTCCAATAGAAGAAAGCCCAATAAAGTTCTGATTTTTGTTCATGTTTTAAAAAAAATATCCAGTGTTGAATTGTTGGGGAACCCTCATCCTTTTTTGGGAGATGCCCTTGTGTTGCCAGGGCCCAGGCTGCGGCGCTGACCTCACTCTTGCCGCTCCAGTTCTAATTATTTCACTCACTCCCACCCATATGCTTGGAAGCAAGTCCTCTTACTACTGTTTTCCTCTGAGGAAACCAAGACTCACAGGAGTCAGGGATCCAGTGGCATGTACGTGTCGGAACCGAGCGTGAGTCCAGCGTGGCCTGGCTCCTGAGGACACGCCAAGTTCTCCCCCCGGGGTAGAATGCTGGCATGCCACAGGACCAGCAGGAATGAGAAATCAGCTGACATCTGGATTAACTCCTGGTGCTGAATTAACAGCACAGGCATGCACACAGACACCACGCAGAGGCCCAGCGAGCACATCAGCTTTCGAAGGTGAGTGTGGGGTTGCCCCAGAACGCCCTCCCCAGGGCCATGCATTTGGAGTGCAGGCCAGGGCTGCCGGCCCTCCCAGCCACTGTGGTGGTGACGTGAGGACTGCTGGAGACTTGGCCCCATCAGGTCTTCTGGACCTGTGCCCAGGCTACTCAGAGTCAGGAGACGGGCCCTCAGGCTGCCCTGGGTATGGCCACTGGAAGGCCTGGCAAGGTCGCAGCCATCTTAGGAGCTTGTCCTGTGGGGGTGCTGTCCTGTGAGGTGTCCTCAAGGGGTATAGTCCTGGGGAGGGCTGTGTGTATGGGGGCCTGTCCTGAGGGAGCCTGTCCCGGGGGAGTCTGTCCTGGGGGAGCTTGTCCTGGGGGGGGGTCTGCCCTTGGAGGGCCTGTCCTAGGGGAATATGTCCTAGGGGAGCCTGTTCTGTGTGGGGCTTATGCTGGTGGTCTGTGCTGGGGGGACCCTGTCCTGGAGGGCCTATCCTGAGACAGTCTGTCCTGGGCAATCTGTCCTGGAGGGCCTGTCCTGGGGGTACCTACCCTGCAGAGCCTATCTTGGGGGAGTCTATCCTAGGGTAGCCCCTCCTGGGGGGAGGACTGTCCTAGTGGATCCTGTCCTGCTTGCCATCTGCTGGGAGGGCAGAGAGCTCAGGGAAGCGGACTATCTGAAGAGCTTGGGGTGATTATGGCTTGTCCTCATAGTCCCCCAGGACTGAGCCTGTTCACTGAGGTAGGACTGGTGGCGGTGGGAAGGGAATGAGAGTAGGACAGGAAGAACCCAGGAACTAGAAGGAGCAAGACATTGAGCCAGTGAGGGGCGACACCTGAGTTAGGGTCCTGCCCAGCAGCCCTGTAGGGCCTGTCGCTGGCCCTTGCTGTCACCGTCTTCTTTTTGTGCTGCATCTGTCCCTCCACCACACATACCCTTCAGGGCGTTTGAGAGCCACCCTAGAGCTCTGTCTGCTAATGCTTCTCCACGTCTCACGCAAAGAAGGAGATCATTACAGAGCAGTGCCCTGGCTCCCTCCTTTCAGCACTGCTGCCCTGCCCCGCCCTTGGTGCAGGGGTCAAATAGAGCTGAGTGGGTCACGATGGGGGGTGCTCTGTGAGTTGTGGGGAGTTGAGGATGAAGGCAGGAGCACCAGCCATGCCAGCACTGCCTCTGACCCTCCCGTTGAGACCTCTCCCTACTCTGTACTGCAAACATAATGTGGAACCTCAAAAACTTCATGGGGGCAAGTGTGAGGGTGGGGACTGCAGGACAGGAGAGGGGAGAGAGGACAGAGACCCAGGAGAATGGAGAGCTGCTCATAAAACTCAGGCAAAGGGGACATGTACAACACAGCCTGACTTTGTATAGGTCTAGACCCCTTACCCAGGACCACCCCCAACATACATACACATCCTCCTCCTTGTGGCCACCCCAGGACCATCTCTTAGGAGAAGAGGAAATGATAGGAGGCAGGGAGAAGGGACCCTCCTTGGGCCATAGCAGTGGGGCCTACCCCACACAATCCCCTCTCGCTGGCACCTGAACTGGTTGCTCACCAAGAAGCCCAGCCCTGGGAAGATGTGGCCAGGGAAGGGTCCTGATGCAGGTGGAAGACGACCTGGCCTTGGGCCGGGGGAGGCGAACATACTCCTTTCTGGGCTGGCAGGCAGGTTAGAGGAGGGCTCACTTACAGAGTCTGTCAAGTTCATCCTAAAAGGCTGTGCTGTGACAAAAGGTAAGGAACCACATACCTGGGAGCCTGCCTGGGTCCCATAACACAATGTCCACAAGAACAGGGCTTGCCGAGGCATCAGTGTCTGGAAAGGTGGATGGAGGCCAGAGTTCTGGACAGGGATGTGCTCACTGTGCTCCTCTGGCATGAACCCATGGCCAAGGTGCCCATGGAGTTGGGCTTTCTGGCCTCCCTTTTACCTGATTTCCAGGTCTCTACTGACTGGCCCTATCGGAGGAGTTCAGGGAGAAGAAGGGAAGAGGGTGGGATTTGTGTTAACAAGGTTCTTGCTGAAGGCAGGCCAGAGTGATAAGACATTGAGTGTTGAGGACTAGGAATTTGATCAGATATCAAAGGTCGGGGATTTTTCTAAACTTACCTAGAAGTTTAGCAAAACTACTACAACTAGACTAAATGGGCCAAGGACAGAGCCCAAAGACAGAGACTAGTCAGAAAGATGATTCAGAGGAGCCTGACTCAAGTCTGATCAAGAGAGAGGGTCTTTGTCAGTCTCCTCTTTTGTTTCAGGAAGAAGAAGTATTCTTCTTTTCTTTGAACAACGCAAGTCCATTTCTCGTTTGGTGGACAATGTTGCTGGATGGCACAAGCAGTCAGGCATCTGATGAGGGGAGTTTCTATGAGAAAAAAAATCAAAGGAAACAAACCACAGTTCTCAAGTCCAGAAGGCAACCAACTGAGAAGATTTCAATTCATCCAATGCTGGTTTGAAGTATCTGTGTTGATGGTGAGCTGAGACAGCAAGGCTTTCCTGGTTTGCAGTTTGAATGTCTTTGGTGATGGCACTGGGTATTCTGGTGAACTTTCTGAGTATCCCAGATAGCAGCAGGCACAAAGGTTGTCCATCCATAATCTGTTGTGGTGATCTCTTTGACGTTTATATCTAGTCATCCAGCTTCAGCCTTCAGGGATTTGGGAAAAAGGCAGTTTCAGTCCTCAGTGACTTAAAGTTAAGATGGGGGCGGGGAATTGGAGATGTCAGTGTGGAGAGCAGCAGCCACATATTGGAGCAAGCTAGATGAATTGAGAACCCACAGGGAGCGCTATGGTTTTCCATTCAAACATAAAATTTCTCTCTATAGTCACTCCTCCATCTTTTTGATGAAAGGTAACCAAAGTAAGGTTATTCTTGTTTACAAAATAAGTCTGGTCTCAGCGTGAGCAAGAGCGAGACCCCATCTCTAAACAGAGATGAAAATATAGAAGAAATTAGCTGGGAAACTAAAAATATATAGAAAAAATTAGCCAGGCATGGTGGCGCATGCCTGTAGTCCCAGGTACTCAGGAGGCTGAGGCAGAAGGATCGCCTGAGCCCAGGAGTTGGAGGTTGCTGTGAGCTAGGCTGATGCCACGGCACTCTAGCCTGGGCAACAGAGTGAGACTCTGTCTCAAAAAAAAAAAAAAAAAAAGTAAGTCTGGTCTTATTAGATTTGATCTGACTATTGACATAAGTACAGCAAGAATAGTGGTTGATAAGACTTCAAAAGTCGATTTGTTGGAACTTTTTCATAAGGAATCCCAGATGAGACTTTATACAACCTCCTGAGGCTGGAAAGCCAAGCCAAGAAATCACCAGATTTTATCTGTAACACCTATAGATTTGGATGAATTTCTTTCTTTTCAGAGTCTCTAAGGTATGCTGAGGTTCCTAGGCATGCCATATTTTTATGGTAAAATATACATAACTTAATATTTGCCATTTTAACCATTTTTCAGTGTACAGTTAGTGGCACTAAGTACATTTGCATTGTTGCACAATCACCACTATTATCTTCTCCAGAACTTTTTCATCATTCCAACTTAAAACTCTGTACCCATTAAACAACTCCCCATTTTCTCCTCCCCGCTATCTCCGCGCGATGGCCATTCTCCTTTCTGTCTCTATGATTTGGACTATTCTAAGTAACTTATATAAGTGGAACCATGCAGTATTGGACTTTTTGTGACTTTCTTATTTTTCTTATTAATGGTATAATGTCCTCAAGGTTCATCCATGTTATAGCACATGGCAGAATTTCCTTTTTAAATTTGAATAATTTTCATTGTATTATATGTATACGCCACATTTTGTTTATTCATTCGTTTGTTGATAAACATTTAAATTCTACTTTGGATTAGTAAATCAGCAAAACTGTTGATGGCAGACCCCAGAAGTGAGGGTGAACAAGTGAGGGGAAGGGAGGAGGACACAGAGTTATCGTTCTCCTTGAAGTGGGGGCTAGAGCTGCATCTGAGGATGGTGACGGGAAGGTGGGAGAGGAGCACTGTCCTGGACAACCTCTTCCCTCTAGCCCATCTTGCTGCCACTCCCTGAACCTCTTCAGGAATGATGCTGTGACCCGCAGACACCTGTCACCAGCGAGAGTCGGGGAGAAGCATTCTCAGGCAGCTGCCAATAGGGACTGCCAGGGTTCACTTGGGAGACAGGCTGTGGAGAGACAGCTGGCCCCAGAGACCCTCCCTCCTTGGGTTCTCAGAGAGCGCAGAGAAGGGAGCCTACACCCCAGGGCCCCCTATGTGGGCTCTTTTTCTGCAGTGTGAGTGGAGAACTGGGGCTTGCCTGCCAGACAGGCGCTGGGAGGAGAGCACTGGGAAGAAGAGGTGAGGTGTTGACTCAACTCTACAGGGTTATTAGAAGGATAAATCCTATCTCCCCATCTCAGCTGAACTGCCTGGCCTCAGATGCTCCTCTGGAGCAGCCTGAAGGATGGTTAACATGGGGAAGACCAGAAAAGTGCCTGTCCTTGGGGTTGGTGGGTTGAAGACAGGCCTGAAGGAAGCTTTGTCATCTTTCTTGGAACTTCCCTCCTTCCTTACCAATTAAGGATTGATTGAGAAAATTTTTAACAAAGTGCCAGGCTATGTGCTGCATTAAATGCCTCCAGAACAAGGCGCAGAGAAAGAGAAAGTAAAAGAGGAAAGCAGGAAAGGAGGGAAACTATTAATAGAAGGGAGGGAGGGAACAGAAGGAAGAAAAGGCAGAATGGGTGCCACGTACTTCCCAAGCTTGGAGAACCAGGGAAACACTTTACTCAGAACTGTTTACTCAGAAAGTGTTTACTCAGAAACACTTTACTCAGAACTCAGAGAAACACTTTACTCACATTATTTAAAATTTCAGAACATTATGGGGATACAAACATTTTGCTTACACATAATGCCCTTGCCTCGCCCAAACCAGGGCTCAAGCATGCCCTTCCCCCATACAGTGTGCTCTGCACCCATTAGGTGTGAGTCTACCACACCCAGCCCCCTCAACTGACCAGCACCAATGAATATTACTTCCATGTGAGCGCCTTAGTGTTGATCAGTTAGTACCAATTTGATGGCGAGTACATGTTCCATTCTTGTGATACTTCACATCAAAGGATGGGCTCCTGCTCTATTCAGGATAATATTAGAGGTGCTAGTTCACCATTGTTTTTTGTGGTTGAGTAGTACTCCATGGTATACATTTACCACATTTTATTAACCCACTCATGTATTGATGGGCACTTGGGTTGTTTCTGTATCTTTGCAATTGTGAATCGTGCTGCCATAAACATTCAAGTGCAGATGTCTTTATTATAGAATGTCTTGCTTGTCCTTTGGGTAGATGCCTAGTAGTGGCATTGCTGGATCAAATGGTATTTATATTTTTAGCTCTTTGAGGTATCTCCAAATTACTTTCCACAGGAGTTGTACTAATTTGCAGTCCCACCAGCAGTGTATAAGTGTTCCTGTCTCTCCTCTTTTATGCCAGCATTTGTTGTTTTGGGACTTTCTTTTTTTATATATTCTTTTTTCTTTAAATTTCAGCATACTATGGGGATACAAATGTTTAGGTTACGTATATTGCCCTTGCACCCTTGTCCCCCCCGAGTCAGAGTTTCAAGGGTGTCCATCCCCCAGATGGTGTGCATCTCACTCATCATGTATGTATATACCCATTCCCTTCTAACGCCTCCCATCTGCCCGACGCCCGATGAATGATATTCCTATATGTCCACTTAGATGTTGATCAGTGAAACCAATTTGCTGGTGAGTACATGTGGTGCTTCTTTATCCATTCTTGAGATACTTCACTTAGTAGAATGGGTTCCAGCTCTATCCAGGAAAATACAAGAGGTGCTATATCACCATTGTTTCTTATAGCTAAATAGTATTCCATGGTATACATATAACACATTTTATTAATCCACTTGTGTATTGATGGGCACTTGGATTGTTTCCACATCTTTGCAATTATGAATTGTGCTGCTATAAACATTCGAGTGCAGGTGTCTTTTTTATAGAATGTCATTTGTTCTTTTGGGTAGATGCCCAGTAATGGGATTGCTGCATCAAATGGTAGATCTACTTGTATCTCTTTAAGGTATCTCCATATTCATTTCTACAGAGATTGCACTAGTTTGCAGTCCCACCAGCAGTGTATAAGTGCTCCTATCTCTCCGCATCCACGCCAACATTTATTGTTTTGTGACTTTTTGATAAAGACCATTCTCACTGGAGATAAGTGATATCTCATTGTGGTTTTGATTTGTATTTCCCTGATGATTAGAGATGTTGAGCATTTTTTCATATGTTTGTTGGCCATTATTCTGTCTTCTTTTGAAAAATTTCAGTTCATGTCTTTTGTCCACCTTTTGATGGAGTTGTTTGCTCTTTTTCTTGTTTATTTTCTTAAGTTATATATAGATTCTTGTTATTTGCCCTTTATCGGATGTGTAGCATGCAAATATTTTCTCCCATCTTGTAGGTTGTTTATTTGCTCTAATGATAATGTCCTTGGCTATGCAGAAGCTTTTTAATTTGATCAGGGACCATTTATTTATTTTTCTTGCTTCTGTGATTGCTTTAGAGTCATGTTCACAAATTCTTTGCCTAGGCTGATGTCTATAAGAGTTTTCCCAACATTTTCTTCTAGAATTCTTAATTTTCACACCTTAGGTTTAAGCCTTTTATCCATCATGAATTGACTTTTGTGAGAGGTGAGAGGTTAAAGGTGGGGATCCAGTTTCATTTTTCTGCATGTGGTTATCCAGGTTTCCCAGCACCATTTATTGAATAGAGATTCTTTTCCCCAGTGTATACTTCTGTCTGCTTTGTCAAAGATTAGATGACAATATGAGGATGGTTTTATATCTGGATTCTCAGTCCTGTTCCAAAGGTCTATATCTCTGTTCCTGTGCCAGTGCTATGCTGTTTTGATTACTATATCCTTGTAGTAATGCTTGAAGTCTGGTAGACTGATGCCTCCCAATTTGTCCTTTTTCCTTAAAATTGCTTTGGCTATACAATTTCTTCTCTGGTTCCATATGAAGCGTAGAATTATTTTTTCTAGATCTGTAAAGAATGATGATAGTATTTCAATAGGGATTGCATTAATTCTGTAGATCACTTTAGGTAGTAAGGACATTTAAACAATACTGATTCTGCCAATCCAGGAGCATGGTAGGGATTTCCATTTGTTTCCATCTTCTGCAATTTCTTTGCTCAGTATTTCGCAGTTCTTCCTATATAGATCTCTCATCTCCTTCATTAAATATATTCCTAAATATTTAATTTTCTTTGATGCTATTGTGAAAGGTGTTGTGTCTTTGATTTGAGGTTTGGCTTGACTATTATTGGCATATAGGAATGCCACTGATTTTTTGTGCATTGATTTTGTATCCTGAGCTTTTACTGAATTCATTTATCATTTCCAGGAGTCTCTTGGTCAAATCCTTGGGATTTTCTAGATATAATAGCATATCATCAGCAAAGAGTGAGATTTTGACCTATTCTGCCCCCATTTGGACACCCTTCAGTCCCCTCTTTTGTCTGACTGTTCTGGCAAGGATTTCCAGCACTATGTTGAATAGAACTGGAATAGTGGGCAACTTTATCTGGTTCCAGTTCTAAGTTGGAATGTTTTCAATTTTTCCCTATTCAGTATGATTTTGGCTGTGGGTTTATCATATATGGCTTTAATAATTTTAAGGTATGACCCATCTATGCCTATTGTGTTAAGAGTTTTTAGTATAAAAGTCTGCTGGATTTTGTCAAATGCCTTTTCTGCATCTACTGAGAGAATCATATGGTCTTTGTTCTTGCTTTTATTTATGTGGTGAATTGCATTTGTAGATTTGCATATGTTGAACTATCCTTGCATCTCTGGGATAAAGCCCACCTGGCCATGATGAATTATTTTTTTGATGTGCTGTTGAATTTGGTTTGCTAAGATCCTGTTGAGGATTTTTGCATCTATATTCATGAGGGATATTTGTTTGTGTTTTTTTGTTGTTGTTCTGTCCTTTCCTGGCTTTGGTATCAAGGTGATATTGGCTTTGTAGAATGAGTTGGGGAGGATTCCATCCTTCCCAGTATTGTGGAATAATTTCTGCAGTATAGGTATGAGTTCTTCTTTGTAGGTTTGGTAAAATTCAGGTGTGAACCCATCTGGTCCAGGACTTTTTTTTTGTTGGAAGATTTTTAATCGCTGCTTCAATTTCTGTGCTTGATCTTGGTCTGTTCAGGAATTCTATGTCTTCCTGATTGAGCCTAGAAAGGTTGTGTGTTTCTAAGAATTTGTCCATTTCCTCCACATTTTGTAGTTTTGGGGCATATAGATTTTTATAGTATTCAAATATAAGGTTTTGTATTTTTGTGATGTATGTAGTGACCTCTCCTTATTCATTTCTAATTGAGCTTATTAGAGTCCTTTCCTTTCTAGTTCTTGTCAATCTAGCAAGAGGGCTGTCAATTTTGTTTATCTTTTCATAAAACAAACTTTTGGTTTTGTTAATATTCTACATAGTTCTTTTATTCTTGATTTCATTTAATTCTGCTCTGATCTTAGTTATTTCTTTACTTCTGCTAAGTTTAGGATTGATTTGCTCTTCTTTTTCCAGTTCTTTGAGACAGTTTATTAGTTTGTTGATTTGTGAACTTTCTGTCTTTTGGATGTGAACATTTAATGCTATGAGTTTCCTCTCAGGAATGCTTTTACTGTGTCCCACAGATTTTGAGAACTTGTGTTCCTGTTATCATTTAGTTCAAAGAACCTTTTGATTTCCATGTGGATCTCCTACTTGACCCAGTAGTCATTCAGCAATAGATTGTTTAATTTCCATGACTTTGTGAAGCGGTGAGTGTTCCTCTTGGAATTGATTTCTAATGTTATTTCACTGTAGTCTAAGAAGATACATGGTGTAATTTCTATTTTTTTAAATTTCTTGAGATCTAATTTGTGGCCTAGGATGTGATCGATTTTAGAGAAAGTTCCATAAGCTGATGAGAAGACTGTATATTCAGCTTTATTTGGGTAGAATGTTCTGAAGATGTCTGTTAGACTCATTTGTCCTAGAGCTCTATTTAAGTCCATTGTTTCTTTTCTTATTTTCTGCTTGGAGGATCTGTCTAGTTGAGTCAGTAGGGCATTGAAATCTCAGCTACTATGGCATTACTGTTTATCATGTTATTTTGATCAAACAGGGTTTGCTTTATGTATCTGGGCACTCCTGTGTTGAGTGCATAAATGATAAGAATTGTTAAGTCTTGTTGTTGGATTTTTTGCTCCACCACTATATAGCGACCATCTTTGTCTTTCTTAATTTTTGCTGTTTTAAAGTTTATGTTATCTGATATAAGAATTGCTACCCCAGCTTTCTTTTGGTTTCCATTTACCTGGCCGATTGTTTTCCAACCCTTGACCTTGAGTCTGAAAGTGTCTTTGTGGGTTAGATGAGTTTCTTGGAGACAACAGATACATGGCTTGTGGTTTTTTATGCACTCAGCCAGTCTATGCCTCTGCAGTGGACAATTCGAGCCATTCACATTTGTTGAGAGAATTGATAGTTGGGGCAGATTTCTGTTCATAATGTTGGATAAGTTCTTATTGTTTTGTTTTACCTCTCAAGCCATTGTGGAATCACTGTTCTGGACTTTAACTCTTCAGTGATTTTACATTGGTGGATGTCTATTGCACTGCTCAGTGTATAATGCAGGTCTTAGTACTTCATGCAGGGCAGGTCTGGCCTTCGCAAATTCCATCAGTGATTGCTTGTATGGGAAAGTCTTTATTTCTCCCTCATAGATGAAGCTTAGTTTTGCCTCGTAAAGAATTCTAAGTTGGCTATTATTCTGTTTTAGAAGATTGGGGATTGGTTCCTGGTTCCCTTTGGCTTATATTGTTTCAGTTGAGAAATCTGCAGTTAGTCTGACAGGTTTTCCTTTGTAGATTATCTGCTGTCTTTGTCTTACTGCTGGAATGATTGCCCCTTTCGTGTTTACTTTGGCTAGGCTAATAACTATGTGTTGTGGTGATCGCCTTTGCAGTTGAGTCTCCCAGGAGTTCTGTGTGCTTCGCGTACCTGAATATCTAGATTTCTGGCAAGACCAGGCAGGTTTTCCTCCATTATTCCAAATAAATTTTTCAGCCCTTGTGTATTTTCTTCTCCTCTCTCCAGGATGTTTATAATTTTTATGTTTGGTTTCTTTATATATCCCACATTTCTTGTATGTTTTGTTCAAGTCTCTTGCTCCTGTGTTCTTTTTCTTCATCTGATTTGTTTAGCACATAGGCATTATCTTCAAGTTCTGATATTCTTTCGCTGTGTGATCAAACCTATTCGTAAGGCTTTCCATTGTGTTTTGTAGTTCCTTGAATGCCTGTTTTATTTCCAGTATTTCTTTTTGGTTCTTTTGTAATACTTCAATTTCTTTAGATAACTTTTCATTCATTGCCTATATTGTTCTTGTGTCTTCTTTGTGTTGGGTTTCTATTTTCTCTTCAATTCCATTGCATTTTCTTACCATCCATATTTTGAATTCTTCCTCTGTCATTTTAATCATTTTGTTTAAGTTGGTATCCATTGTTGAGGATCTAATGGTTTTTTTAGGTGGGGGTGACTTTTCTCTCTGATCTTTCATGGTTCCTGCATTCTTTCACTGATTCTTTCTCATCAGGCTTCTTGGTCATGAACTGGGGGTGCTAGGACTGGTTTATGGCCCTATCTCAAAGTCCCCAAGGGTCTTTCCTTGACAGTTCTAGGGAGAGGCACCCTGCTCCTGTATTGCCTTAGGGGTATTTTAGCAAGTTGGGTTACCTCTGACCTGTTGTCTTCACCTCTTGCCAATGGAGACTAGTGAGTTTGATCCCCCAGCTTGAGCTCCAAGCTGGTGGATTGCCCTTGTGGATATGACTCCACTGCCCTCTAATAGCTTGAGATGGAAGGCACCATGTTAAGCTATTGGGATACACTCTCTGTTGTTGATTGTAGTTTTCATTGAGGAGCCAGTTTTCGAGGTAATCTGATGTCTCTGTGGCAGGCTCTGGTCCCCTGGATGGTGTATACAAATGCCTCAATCTTTGGGAGGGGCTTTGTCACTCCCAAGGGTTGCTTGGACCCTATTCCCCCTTAAGGTGATGGTGTTAGGAGCAAAAGAGATCATAGTTTGTGCATGCAAGCCTGGGTGTGTGTGCTTCTATGGTTGCTTGACCTGATGCTGGGGGAGCTGATACTTCAGGGCTCTTTCACCACAGACACTTGGGAGGCTGCTCCTGATGGGAGGGGTCAATTGGTGCAATTGCTGAGGTCTCTGGTCAGGTTTTTCCTTCCCTGGACACAAACCCCAATGCTGGTAAATGCCTGAACCCAGAAAGCAAGCCCTGGAGTTATGTTCTTATTAGATGACCTAAGCTCGTCTGGCGGGAAGAATCAACAGGCCACCAACTGCTTTTTAGCACCCAAATCCCATGGATTCACTCCAGTTGCTCAGAGAAAGCAGCTTCTGCCCACCTCCAAGGGTGGAGTCTGCTGTCAGGTGGAGTGCCTAGCAGGAAAGTCCCTGGGCTCTCAGGAGGGATGTTGACCGAAACTGCTGCACACAGCAGTGTCTCCAGGCTGGGGACCCCAAAGATGGTGGCCACCCACCCTTGGGGAACTGGTGTTGGGAGTGACCACTCAGGAATTGGCAGAAGCCAGTCTGGTGGGCTGAATCAACAGGCTGTCTGCTGTCACATCTGCATCACAGTCCTGCAGTCTCACATCTGTCTAGCAAAGAGCCCTGCTCTTTTTGTCCTGTCCTGAGTTGGCTGAATCTCCAGCAATTTCCAGTGGCAGAGCCCCCTTTTCAGCGTTCACCTCCTGTGCTCTGGTCCTGCTGCCCACTAGAGGCAAAGTGCCTGTCTCCAAACTTCCTTGCATGGTCCCAGTCACAGGACTGACCACTCAGACCAGTCCCCCCCCCACCCAGTGCAGTCTCAGCACAGAGCACCAGGGAGTTCAAAATGTTTCCTACTATTGTCTCCTCTCCACAGAGCCTGTCATCCCATGCCATGATTTTGCACCAACTTCAGGCATGTCCCTGTCTGAGTGGGTGTGGAGTCTGTGGGGGAACTGGGCATCCTCCTATGGGTAAGATCACACAACTCTGGCTGGCCGGGCAGGCACGGCCCTCCCACAGTGCGCTCTATTCCCTATCGTATTTTGCACACTCTCTAGTCTTTGTGGACTTACCTCCCTTTCACCTTTTTTCCTGTGCTGCAAGTCCCATGTTGTTTCTCTGCAGATTCACAACGTTGTTTCTCGGAGGTGAGCAAGTGAGTGATCCACTCGTGTGTAGCCGTCTGAGTTCTTCACCTCCTTCTCTGGGAAAAGTGGGCCTGGAGGCCACCACTAATCTGTCAACTTTCTCTCAACCCCACTATACTTAACATTTACTTGTTTATTACAAAGCATGCAACCCAGGAATGGCCAGATACATAGGACATATGCATAGGACAAGGTAGAGGGAGAGCATGAGGAAAGTTTCTCCCCAAACTTCTGTAGCCATCACTGAACACTAGAATATTTCACATTCCTGGGAGAGGTTGCCCAGAATATGGAATTTTCAGTGCTAAAACTGCAACAGTCAGACCAGAGCAAACCAAGACAGTTGCTCATCCTGGTTTTCTGTCATGTATGCTCACCCTATATGCCCTTTTCATTTTCTTCACCCTTTTCCAAATATCCCCTGCCCAATTTTGATTCCCTTCCCCATAGAAAGCTTCCATGTTTCCTTCAGGCACATCACCCTCCCAGCACCTCAACCCAGAAACTCTCTGAACTCCATCATTTAGAGATTCTATTACATAGGCATAATTAATTAAAGTATTGGCTGTTGGTGATTGAACTCAACCTCCAGCGCCTCCTGGTTCCCTGGAGGTATGGGTTGGGGGCGGAAAGTTCCGACCCTCTAATCACATGGTTGGTTCCTCTGGTAACCAGTCCCTGTTTTCCAAGAGTCATCTCATTAGCATAAACTCAGATATGGTTGAAAAAGGCATTTTATACATAACAAAATTCACTTCTCTTACCCCTAACACTCAGGAAATTCCAAGTGTTTCAGAAGCTCTGTGCCAGGAACTGGGGGCAGAGACCCAATATATATTTCTTATTATGTCACGGGTCCTGTTCCAGCCCTATACACCTTGGCTCAGTCCCATCACCTCTGTTAGCCTCAGTCTAGGAAGAATGATGATCTAGCAGATCTCCCTGCTCAGAGCCTCGTTATCTCATCACAGTCCTCACCAGGCCCTGGGTTCCAGCTTCATTTCCACACGAGCTTAGGTGTACTTAATTGGCATTGAGCTTCTCCTACGTCTAACATTTTAACGTGGTGTCCTGCTTTCTACTGATCTTTCTGGCTATTTTTTCCCTTGCTATTTACTTTTTTAATGGAGATAGCTAGTATAGCCTGTTCTTGAACCTTTTTTTTTCCAGATGATCCCTTTAATTTAGAAGCCTTGCATCTCTTTGTTTTGATCATAAGTCACATAGCTCTACATTAACTTATGAAAGAAATTTGACCTAAAATACAGTTGTATTTTTAAAATAACAAATAAATATATTGACAGCTTGGGGAGACCTTGGGACCTGTTGCTGTCATTATCATTTCTCTACAAATGTTGCTGCCCCCATCAGAGTCCTTATGCTTCCTCTTGCTGAAGCGGTCAATTCTTCACTCTGGGCATTTAATTTACCCATTCCATTGCTTCTTGGCTTTTATTCGCATTTGAATATATCCTACTTGTCATCAGTCCTTCAAGGTTAACTGCTGAGGCTGACTCCTTTCTTAGTGACCATGCTAGTCAATATAGTTTTTTCTGGGTTCTGAGAATGTGGTTTGTATATGTCTCTCATCCACTGAAACCATATTTGTAAATGAAATATTAGTATATTTAAGTTCCATTGTTTTCTCTATAGGATCAACACTGAATGTTTTTGCACATATGTTTTGGTTCTTGATGCACCAATAAGAGACTTCACAATGGAAATGAAATCTACTCTATGCTGAGAAGTCAATGGCTGTACAACTTTCCAGAGGGATCTGTGTCTGTTCAACACATCAACTCCAGTTACACTCAGGTTCATAGGGTTTGCGTATTTCTGCACTGCAGCTGTTGTAACAGTTTCCCACAGGTGGTCAAAGACAGGCTCCAAAGCCTAGATCCTCATGGTGCCAGTGGATGATATGATGTCTTCTTGAACTTCATTTAAACAGCATCATCTAGCTTCATTTGATCCACACCATGTCTGTGGGATTCATTCATGTCATTGGTGTAGCAACAGTGCGTTCGTTTTCATTTTGCATGACATGCCACAATTTATCTGTTCCGCTGTTGATGGACATTTGGGTTGTTTCCAGCATTTGGCTTTTGAGAATAATGCATTTGTGTTATGAAATTTTCATTTATTCTAATTCTTTCTTGAATAAAAACCTCACTTCTGAATTCTGCTATTTTTTATTGCTGTTGTTCTTTCATGTCATATTATTTCCTTAATGTTGTTTAGTTCTTTTTGAAACCATAGGCTACAGTTTGGACCTGTTTTGTAGGAATGTTTTTATTGTTTGTAGAGATTTTATTCCACTTTTTTTCTTCATTGTATGAAATTTGACCTTGATTTTTTCTTATTATACATTTTCCTGTAAAATTAGTTTTCCTGTACATTTAGAAGGAGGCATGGTTCAGGATAGCTTTTCTAACTTCATGGAGTGCCCTCCTGTACTGTTTTAAGGAGTGTTAAAGAAAGCAGGGGTGGGGGGCTGCTCTGTGGGTTTCCTGATTATCCCTGCCTGCTCTTTCAGAGTGGGATCAATAGTGGATTGGACAAAACCCTTCCCACCTTTATCTGCTGGTCTCAAATTAGCCTGCTGAACTTTCCAGTAATACCTATTGGCAATTTTGCGGTTCTTCTGTTTTCAGGTTGTCAGGCACTCTTTTGTCATTACATTTTTCTTGTGACTTGGTATTTTGTCCTCATCTGCTGGTATTTTGGGTTTGGAGGGATACCTCACCACCTAATTTTGTTATAAATATTGTACACAGGATTTTGTTATTTGGTTGCTCTGTCTTGTTTCTATGAGTAGACTTGAGTAAAAGTAGAAAGAAACTATACCAACATCAACTTCCCAGAATCCTCTAGGCTAGGAAAGAAAAACAGAGAGAAAGAAAAAGGAAACCAAAAGTATAAAAGTATTAGTTGAAAATATACGTGAATTGTTTAATAATTTTGAGGCGTGAAGCCTTTTCCAAACATAATATTAAAAGCCAAACACTAAAGAAATAAAAAGGGCCGGGCACGGTGGCTCACGCCTGTAATCCTAGCACTCTGGGAGGCCGAGGCAGGTGGATAGCTCAAGGTCAGGAGTTCAAGACCAGCCTGAGCAAGAGCGAGACCCCGTCTCTACTATAAACAGAAAGAAATTAATTGGCCAACTAAAAACATATAGAAAAAATTAGCCGGGCATGGTGGTGCATGCCTGTGGTCCTAGCTACTTGGGAGGCTGAGGCAGAAGGATTGCTTGAGCCCAGGAGTTTGAGGTTGCTGTGAGCTAGGCTGATGCCACAGCACTCTACAGCCCGGGCAACAGAGTGAGACTCTGTCTCAAAAAAAAAAAAAAAAAAAAGAAAAAAAAAAGAAATAAAAAGGGAAAAAAATTAATATATAAAAAATAAAAATTAGAAATCTGTGTACAAAAACCAGCATAAACAAAGCAAAAGACAAAGCACAAACAGGAGGAAATATGCAACTTACAGCTAAAGGGTAATATTCTTAATATGTCCTTCACAGATTAAAAAAATTAACTTCTAATTCATAAAAGAACAAATATTAATAAAATGGGCAATAAACAGACAAATGTAAGTTGAAATAATATACCATTTTAAGACTATCAAATTTGCAAAGTTAAAACAAATAAATTGGCACCATTTTTCTGGGGAAATTTGCTAATATATGTTAAGTCATTAAAGAAAACACCTACTCTCCCATGGAGCAACTACACTTCTAGGAATTTATCCTGGGGAAATAATCATTAAAGTGTTGCAAAGATGTACGTGTAAAGGAGGTTCCTGAGAGCCTTGTATGTATAAGAGAAACATGGGTAAAAAAATCTAAATGTAATTCACCCATTAAGGGATTTGTTAAGTAAATCATTGTAAATTGAAATAATGGGATACTTCTCAGTCATCACAAATGATGATGTAAAACTAAATTTATTGACATGGGAACAGTAATTAATATCTTCGGTGAAAAACGAAAAAATTTAAAAACAGAAGTCATAATGTGCTAATATGAATTTTTTTAAAAAAGAAATATAGGTGTGTGGTTGTGTCAATGTACAGAAAAATTTTGGTCAGATAATTGCCAAAATGTTGATGCTGGTTACCTAGGGGGTGGGGCTAGAGGGACAGTTGATGAGCACCGTCTCCTTAACTGCTTTCTGCCTTGCCTGCAATATTGTTTATAATGAACGTGTATTATATTTATAATCTGAAAGACTATTTCATTAAAATTTACAAGATTACCTTCTCTAACTATAAAACTGCCTTTTATGAATTCATATTTGTAGCCTACAGTCGCTACCACACAATTTAAGACTTGTTCATCAGTCTACATTGCTGGGGTAGAAAGAATCATAGGTGAAAGCTGGGTACCCCAGATAACTTCCAAGAGAGTGGGAGGAGAATTTTCCAGACCTGTAGTTGTAAGACATGTCAGGAGTTCTGAGTTCACTTGAGTTGGAGCTGTGAATGCTACCTTCTGTACTGCACACTTATATACCCCAGCAATGAGTGTAGCAGCATGTGCCCATTTTAATGAGAATACTTAATTAGTCTCCGGACAAAATGAAATACATAAACCTTCAAAGACCTTTTATATTAATGCAGACTTTTAAATGAAAGAATTTCATTAGTTTTTCAAAGCAATGGTTCATGAAATGAAAATCCCTTTTCTCATTCATCTTGCTTGGGTAGACTGAAAACCACCATAATTGTACCTGTAAGATTGATGCTTTATTCATCCTTCCCTCAATATACTGGACCAAATGGGTAAACAGTGAAAATTCAATTGTTTTTAAAGATTTAAAAAATACTTTGTAGTCTGGAAGGGACATTCATATTGCTCAAGTTTAGGAACTCAATTGAGAACAGAAAAGGAGTTTCTCAATATATGTTCCCTTATCTCAAATCTCATGAACTTTATAGAAGAAACAACCCAATAACAACCCTTAATTGACAGAGATGCCAAATGAGTGCCTAGCGCATTTCGGTTTAATTTTCTTATAGCACAAGTAGCAAAGTCACCCTTGTGTGCATGAGTATCTAAGAATGAAGTTTGTGTGGGTGAGTATCTCAGAATGAAGTTTCCAATATTTGCAGAAGTGCTTTGCATGCTAGTTACATTGTGAAAATATTTAAGTCAAGAAATCCCTTGCTCAAAAGTTCGTTTGCATCTTGATAAAAGTCATTAATAAATTTGATTTAAAAATCCCCCCCCCAAAAAAAAGACTTGTTCATATGCCTTAGTCATGCATTATTCACTAACGACTTCCTAAGGTCACTCAAGCCTTGTCTACATTAAATGCAAGCTCCCCAGGATTAAAGTTTATCTTTCCATTTCTTTGCTTTGGAAGCAGTATAATGATTGATTGCCATTTGTAAAGAAGTTAAACACAACTTTATGTGCTCCCACGGTCTGGTATAAATGTGTTCAGGGAGTATCAGCTCCTATCTGTGAAGAAAAATTCGGAGTAGCCAGGGACACTTATACTCACTCTTAGGTACTTGTGATGGGCTCCCCAAAGATGTCTACATCCTAATCCCCAGAATCTGTGACTATGTTTCAGAACATAGTAAAAGAGAATTAAGGTTGCATGTGGAATAAGGTTGCTGATCAGCAGGCCTCAAGATAGAGAGATTATTCCGAATTATCTGGGTGTGGCCCATGTAATCACAGTGTCCCTAAATGTGGAAGATGGAGACAGAAGGGCAGTTTAGAGTGATGTAATGTGAGAATGACTCGGTCTAACACTGAGGGCTTTGCATATGGAGGAAAGAGCTGCGAGCCAAGGAATGCAGATGGTCTCAAGAAGCTAGAAAAAGCAGGGCAACATACTGTCTCCTAGAGTCTTCACAAGGAACACCACCCTGCCAACACCTTGATTTTAGCTTAGTGAGACCTGTGTCAGACTTCTGACTTGCAGGGCTGTCAGATAAAAAATTTGTGTTATTTTGTTACACCAGCAGTAGAAAATTAATAAAGTACCCAACAGAACCACCATCATTTAAATTACGAAACTCAGTCTCAGTTCAAAAACAAAACCTCCCACTTCTAATCTGTGGGACCAATGAAGGCACACCCCTCCCATTCGCCACTTGAAGGTTGAGGGTAGGGACAACACCCAGGAAGCAACAGTGCTTGACAAAGACAGTCTTACCAGTCCTATCACCTCTCCCCCTACCCTGTTCTTTATTTATTTAAAGCTGATCATAAGAGAGGAATTAGAGACCGGTTTCCCAGTTGTTCCCTTCCTAAATTCTGCATCCGGAATCTGCCTTATACTTGGTATGGTAAATGATGTCTCTCGGATTGGCAACTCAGTCTAAACTGAGGCAGAAAGTCCCATTTTATTTAATAATAACTTGCTACATATGCAAATAGTAGTTGCTAAATAAACACATGCAGCCCTGAGACTGGCTCATATATCAGATTTGCTGTTGAAATATGATGTCTTCCTTATATAAAGCAAGCTTTTCTATTCTCTGTGTGTACTCTTCAACGATCTGTCTTAAGGTATTTTTGTGCAAACAATGGAAGCCAAAGACTTTGCTGAGGTTACCTTCAGTTTGCATCAACTCGCCCGAGGTCCAAACTGGGAAACTGCTGAAGACAGAGCTCTCTGTGGCTGCTAACTGCCAGTTTTCTTCAGGAAGGCTTATATTTTATTAGCATAAAGACAGAGGATACAGTTGTTAATAATATGCATGTATGAGTTATTATTATCAATATCACTAGCCTGATACTTGAATGTACATCCATTAATATTATAGAAACACTGTTACCTAGACCAATCCTAATGTGATCACCTAAACAAATTCCCACCTCTGAAACTAATTATGCTCTTGTACTGAGAAGTGAGTGTGACTGTTAATATAGTACCAAGGGATTTATTACTTTTAGGGATTCTTTAGGGATCATTTCTGTTCTACCAAAGAGAAAGTTTGATCTCTTTAAATTCAAATTACACAGACTTGGGTATTGAACAAAAATCACAGTTGAAGAGGGGAAAAATATCTTCCTAGGTTAAGATGGGAAGTAGAGGGTTGAAGGATCTGGTTTCCATGTTGGGGAAGTATATTTATGGAGTTAAAAATGCCCAGCTTCCCACAAGCCCAAACCAGACTCCTGCCGCTTGTTTCCTTGGCTTTGGAAGCCAGCACGCTGCGAGCAGCTTCTCCAGCTGTGTGGCCCAGACTGCGCTCCTGGGGAGGAGTGTGTGGGGAGCTGAGGGATTGCCATGGCAAGCTCTCATTAACCAGTGTCTTGTGATCCTCCCTGGAGGGTGAAATAGGAATCTTTAAAAAAAAATGTTTCCTTTGAGTGATAATGAAAGCAGTCAATAGGGGATTTATAGTGCAAGGATCACCCTGCAAAGAGCAGGATAATCAGAAAATCTCAAGACGGTAAAACTCTGGGGCACATTGGTGGCTTGGCAGCCAAATCATATTTATCTACCTCTGTATGCATATATGTGTACATAGCTATGTGTCTATGTATAGACACATACATACATACATAAATTTGCTATTTATTTTGAGACTATCTTAGAGTTACAGAAAAGTTACAAAAAGAGTATACCCTTCACTCAGCTTCTCCTACGGCTAACATTTTACATAATCATACTATAGTTTTCAAAACCAGGAAATTAACACTGATACAAACAACACAGTTGACTAAACCACAGGCTTTACTCAAATTTCACCAGCTTCTTTAATAATGTCCAGTCCAGCATCCCACATTGATAGCCACTATATTCTTAGTCTCTTTCCATCTGTGCTATTTCCTTAGTCTTTCCTTGCCTTTTTTGGCCTTGATGCTTGTTAAGAGTTCTGCGCAGTTACCTTGCTGAATGGTTTGTTGGCTGTGTTCCCATTATTAGATAGAGGACATTTATTTTTGGCAAGAATTTCACAGAAGTGATGTTCTGTGCTCCCTAGAGTGTCACATCTGGGGGTATATGCTGTTAATTCATCTTGTTAGCGACAATCTTAATCTATTGATTAGCAAATGCAAATTTTGTGTCAGGAGATGGTGGAGGCAAAACATGCTACAACCACTGGAATGTTCCAGCCTGGGCGAGGGGCTGGCTTGATGCAAGACACTGGTTTTGGCTTCATCAATCCTGTGCTGCAAGTGTTTCTCAAACACTTTTGACTCTGACCTTTAATAAAACAATAACAAGAATGATAAAAATATTAATAACAAAATAAATGACACTGAGCCAGATGCTGTACTAAATATTTTCCATTTAATATTGTTTTCTGTTACTTCTTATAACAAACGTATGAGACAAATACTATTATTATGCTCACAATTTTTATGTAAGGAAATTGAGGCCCAATGAGATGAAGAGACTTACCCAAGGTCACAAAGTTCCTAAGAGGCAGTGTCAGGATTCAAGTCTAGGCTGCCTGGTTCCTGCCTGTTCACCACACATCATGTAGCCTCTCACCAGACCAAGGACCATGGGAGAAATCCCAGTCCACTCATACTCATGTACCACACACACTACAAGCACCACACACACTACACACATGCTACACACCACACCCTCCACCCCACACCCATACACCACACATTCTGATCTCTGCCCACCTGAGACCCAATCTGCTCCTCCCACGACCTCCTTCCTTGTGTCAGCTAATGGCACGCTTCCAGCTTTGCTCAAGCCCCAAACTGGAAACCATCCAGGACTCCTCTCTTGCACTCACACGAGCAAATCCCACCAGATCTACCTTCAAAGCATATCCCAAATCCAACCACTTCTCAGCACCTCCACCTCTACCCTCATCCCGTGTCTGGATATCTCTGCAGCCTTCCAGCTTCTCTTCTTTTCTCCCTGCATCTGCCCTTGCCCCTTTTTGTCTATTGTCAACACAGAAGCTGGAGACCTCATCTCTGTCCTGTCTTTACCTACAGGTAAGGGCGCTACATGCTATGGGCTGTAGAACTCTCAATTAAATTTGAATTTAAGAGAAATAAATACTTTTTCAGTATAAGGGCATATACTAAAAAAATGAATGAATTCTTTATAATCATTTTAACTCTTTTTACCTGCTATGTCAGTATTGAAAACATGGAAAAAAGTAACTCACTCCTCTGTTCATGGTTTGTTCAGTGCCTTTTTTCATTGCTATTTGTATTAGTATTATATGTGCTTAATTTTACATAGTAAATACTATATATTATCATGCATAAATATGGAGTACATTAATGTACACATGTACATTGTATTCTTGATATTCATCATTGTGATGGTTAATTTTATGTGTCTACTTGACTGGGCCAAGGGGTGCCTAGATCAAACATTATTTCTGGGTATGTCTGTGAGGATGTTTCCAGATGACATTAGCCTTTGAATTGGTGAAGTCAGTAAGATGGATTGCTCTCTGCTATGTGGGTGGGCATCATCCAATCAGTTGAAGGCCTGCCTAGAACAAAAGGTGGATGAAGGAGGAATTCACCCCTTTTGCTTCCTGTCTGCCTGCTTGAGCTAAGGTATTTGATCTCTCTTTCCCCTTGGACTGGGACTTGCAACATAGGCTACCCTGGTTCTCAGACCTTTGGACTTGGACTGGAATTACACCACTGGCTTTCCTGGGTCTCCAGCTTGCAGACAGCACATTAGGAGACTTCTTAGCCTCCATAATCTCTTGAGCCAATTCTTCATAATAAATCTCTCTCTATATCTCCTATTAGTTCTGTTTCTCTAGAGATCCCTGACTCACACAATCATACATACATTCGTTGTCCCCATGGACAACAGTAATTGCCAACAGTAATTCTTAACTTTATGCAGGATATTAAATCCTCAGTCATACATAGTGCACCTAATCAATTCTATCTTCATCAGCACACATATCGCCTCCAGCATCACTGCTTAACATGTGAGCTTCAAGAAACCAGCAATGTCTTGAGTAATGCCCCTCCTCTTATCCTGAGTGCATTAATTATGGGGGGGCAGGGTTCTGGCTTGAAACTACCTGGTACCTGATTCTTCAGGGCCATCTTACCTAAAATCCCTGAAATTAAAGACAATTTCAAAATATATTTTTTCAAAGAATTCTGCCTTAAAGGGCTGAATTTTTTCCAGTTTTTAATTATGAACTTCTTCCTTAATTTAACATCCTGAAAATGTCTAGATGAGCTCTGTAAACAGACTTGGCCCTGTTTTATTAACTTTTAATAAAATACATATGCAAGTATCCACATTACAGTGAGAATTCTCTCTAGATTAAGGTCCAGAAGAAGCAGGTATCAAGCACACTACATATATAACTCGTTACTTCTTGTTCAACTCATCTCTCTGACCTTATTTCTTTGACTCTCCTCACTCAGCTACAGCCATATTATTCCTCAAAGGTGGGGCAAACTTGCTCCCACCTCAGAGCCTTTGCATATGCCATTCTTTCTGCTTCACATAGTTTTCCTCTCAAATTCTGCATGGGGAATTTTCTCTTCAAATTTTTTGGCGTTTCCCTAAAATACAACCTTGTCACTGAGGTCTTCCCTGACCAAATTATTTAAAACTGGACTCACAACAGTCTTCTCCCAATTCTGTATCTCTGCTGCTTGCTTTATTTTTTCTCCATAGCACTTTCCACATTGATATACCATATATTTTACTTGTTTGTTTCTTTTACTGGAATTTAAGCATCATGAAGGTAAGAGGGTTTTTCTTTCTTTGTCTCTTTTTTTTCATTGTTCTAACAGCAGTGCCTAGAGCAGTGACTGTCACAGAGTGGACACTCCTTAAACACTTATTGAATGATTAAATGAATGAATGAGACACTGGTTCTAGGGAACAAAGCTAGCTAGGAAACACTGCCCTACATTGTCTAAAAAGCACCCCTATCTTCCCAGGGTTCATCTTCTATCCCCTTCTAAGTTGCTTGTGGAACTTAAATGTGCCCCTGGCTCCAGAGTCTCACAAATGGGCATTATTATTATTTTCCCCTGCCCCATATGTTTTAGAACACACTTTACAGTAACCTCAAAACCTTTGTGAAGTGCCAGGGTGGAGAAGCAAATAGAAAATCGTCATTATGTGGCCATCTTTTGCATGTTAACATGGTTTGGTCCTGGAGAATTTTTGTGTTTAGACAAAGCCTTCGAGGGCAAGGAACCGTTTTCTGTGGAGTACACTATCCTATATTCCTAACAGGCTGGCAGGTTGCAGAGGGACAAAGTCCTTACAGAGCAGTGATTCTCGAGAGGATGGGGAAACATTTTTAGTTGTCATAACTGGAGGGGAGGGAGTGTGGTGTGCTACTGGCCTTGAATAGTCAGGGATGCTCAATATCCTGCAATTACGCTTGTATTTTTAGCAAGTAAAGATAGAGGTAGGCAAGGTCACCAGATGAAATACAGCGACTCCCAGATAAATCTGAATTTTAGATCAACAAAATTA
>CAUYRT010044524.1:0-49257 GCA_963574885.1 Lepilemur ruficaudatus | reverse complement strand
CAGAGAGGTTGGACTGCACAATAAATGTAATGCACTTGAATCATCCTAAAGCCATCCCCCCCACCATCCATGTAAACATTGTCTTCCACGAAACTGGTCTCTGGTGCCAAAGAGGTTGGGGACCACTGTTCCAAAGCACTTTCCTCTTATATCTGTAGAAAAAGTGCAGAAGAAGCTGGCACAATTAAGAACTGAGCTATATGTTAGCCCTGAATTTAAATTCATGGGGAAAAAGCTGGTTTGAGAAATTTCCCACTGTCTCTTGCCCTTTCTCTAGTTCATGGTCTTCAATATTGATATTTCAGAAAAATTCACATTTGATAATGACGATGGGAGTGGGGAGGAGGGGATGGGTATATGCATACATAATGAGTGTGATGCGTACCATCTGGGAGATGGACATGCTTGAAGCTCTGACTGCAGGGGGCAAGGGAGGGAAAGGCAACACATGTAACCTAAACATCTGTACCCTGATAATATGCTGAAATAAAAAAAAAGAAAAAATAAATTTAAAAGGGAAACTAAATAAATCCAAAGGAATGTATCCTGGGTTCACAGCTCCTAAGAGAAGATTAAAACATTTGTGGAATAAATACATGAATTATACATGGGGCATTTTATAATCTCACTTTTATGATTTGACTTCTTCTTAGTTTCATTTATTAATTTTTCCAATAATTTTTTTAATGAATACTAGATGCAAGGTAAGTGATAGATAATAAGATTATACTAATGTGTGTGGATAATTGTGTTTTACAAAGATGAACATGTGTATGTGTGTATTCCATTCCAAATGCTCTTCTTTACAATGTGACCAACACTCTTCCCACTAACCTGTGAGGATCTGTGTATCTTTCCTTGATCCTGAGCAAACTTTTGTAACTATTTCGATCAATAAAATGCAACAGAAGTGACACTACATGGCATCTAACTCACACAAGGCAATATAGTTCCACATGACACTCCCAGAAAGCTCAAGCGTGGAACCCAGTGCAGGCATAAAGATGACATGGAGAAGTCCAGGAGAACTGAAACTCCTTGGAACTGACCTTCCCAGCCAATAGTCTGAATCAGTGACTCAATATGAGCTAATGAGAGTTAAGATGACTCAGGCCCTTAGTCTTTGATTCTCTAATTGCTGGTCCACCAAAACTAAGAAAGATAATAAATATTATAACAAAGGAAAGATAATAAATATTATTTTTTTAAGCCACTAAGTTTTGGAATGATTTGTTATGTGGCCAAAGTAACTGGCGCAAAGAGGAAAAAGAAGCCTCTGCCCTGATGTAGATAATGGTTTGGTGAAGGAGTCAGATATTAAGTCAGTAGGATGATAAAAAAACATAAACTCTAATTACAAATTGTAAATGCTAGCTTATAAAGTCAATGAGGGCAGAGAGAGTATTTATCTCATTCATTACCTTATCTTTATGACTTGATACAGCAATATAGTAACCCCATAATTGGTGAATAGATAAAAGAATGAATCAAGGGTTATGAAGGAAATATACACAGAAATGTGAAAGCATATACCAGGGAATCCAAGTGATCTTAGGGGATTAGGATTTTCTGGAAAAACATTTCATTGGAATTCAAGAATAACATGTATAAAAGCCTAGCTAGGAGTAAGGCACATGATAGACACTCAGGAGTCTAAGGTGGTGTGGCTAGAATGCAGAGACGAATGTGAGAGTACTTCATGCTCACTCATGCCAGGCATTAGGTTAGGCATTATACATGCTTTATCTCATTTGTAATTACAAATGAAAAAACAAATTAGGAAGATCTAATGACCTATGTCAGACTTCATTTTAATAGAGAGGAGACACATCTACAAAATTGACATTGTCTATAGTTTCCATTCTTGAAAATGGCAATACGGATTTGTACCCCACCAATAAATTAATTAAGGAAAATATAAGATTTAGATTTATCCAGTATTTAAAGAGAACTAGGTAGGAGCAGGTTTAAAATGGACCTAGAATATCAACTACACTAAGTCAACTAGTCTTAAGATTAAACTGTAGAAGATTCTGAAAAATGTTAAGAATCAATTTAGAAAAACTATGAACTATTTAACACCTTGAAAAATAGAGGAAAGTAATGCTCTCTTTCTATGTCATTCTACTTGGAGTATAACGTGGTTATTCAACACTGGCACCAACAAGCTAGTCTGTGTATTTTTGGCCCCCAAATAAAGGTATGTAAAGATTCTGCAAATAAGCATTTTACTTTCACATGAATATCTGAGCATAACAGTAAAAACAACCAGAAAACAATCAAGTTCATGAAAAAATGTGGTGGCCAAAAAAAAGCAAGGGCTCTGAAATGTCAAAAATAAGGAAAAAAACTGAAAACTTCTACTTTAATTTAGACAGCTTGTTCACTATGGGTGGCCACTATGCTTATAGTGGCTAAATATTCTTTAAAGGGACTGGCAAACCCTCAGGGACAAGAACTACACCAAGAGTAAAATGTATAACATCGTGTCTGCTGAGTACGAGTTACAAGTTCCAGACGGCGTGTGGTTTCTTCCTATCATTGGGCTCATCTATAGTTTTATGCTGACTGATCTGGGTACTAAGTCCGAGGAAAAATGGATCAGTGCTTTCTTGGTAACTGCCCACAATTTTCCATTGATAGGCTAAATGGATCAAGTTGGCTTATTATTTCTTAAAAACTGGAGATTGACAAGGGGGTGGTCAGAGAATATCAGGGAAGCCTGTTCATCAATTGAGGTCTCGGCAGGAAAAGAGAGCATGCTCAAACTGGGTAATTTGAGAAGAATTTAATAAAGGACCTGTTAAAAAGATGTGGGCAGAATTAAAAAATCAACAAAGAACAGCATATTATCCTAGGTATGTATATCCTTACAACAGTAAGCAGCCATTAGGACTTTTGAAATTGAAGCGGTTAGGGGAAGTATTTACTGGAACTCACTGAGTGGTAACTTGGCAAAAAAGGATCCAGGGGAATAGACGTGCTCATCTCACTAACCTCCATACCTCTGATCTTATGCCATGGCCTGTTATTGGCCAACCTGGCCAGCAGCCAGAGGGCAAGAAGGCCTGGTGCTGCAGTCCATCAGGTCAGCCGGTCTGCACACAGAGCAAAGTGAGAATACATAAGGAGGGTCAAATTGGAGACTCATCTTAAGTATCCTTGCAAATGAAAGGTCAGCCTGGTAGTTCTCTGGTTTTGTGTTCAATTAAATTGAACAAATATTTATCCAGAGCAAAGCAGGTACAAACTTCTGTGCTGCACACTTTAAGACGTAAAAAGATGAATAAATCTCAGACTCTATCTTTAAAGGACCAGACAAGTAGCCAAGTGACTATACTATAAAGTACAGAAAGAAAAGGGTGGCGGGTAGTTTAAAAGAGGGGTATATTATGCTTAACATATTAAGAGATAAGACCCTGGTATGCAAACTCTTTTGAGCTATGGAATGTTGCAAATTTTATTTTGTGGTGGTTTAATCTTAACCAAAAGCCCATTATGCTAATTGGATGAAAAAGGAACATTGGCTACAGTAAGGATGGGTCAAGACTCTGTATATGAAGGGCAAAAATCTGCTATTATGTGGGAATAAGAAAATAATAGAAAATTTGGGAATGAACAAATGTTTTCTTGAGTGTCTGCTATGTAACAGACCTTATGCTAGGTACTAGAGATATAATGGTAAAAAATAATACAACATTCCGAGTCTTCATGGAGTTAACAGTCTAGTGGGGAAGGCAGATAAGTGGCCAGGCAATTGCAAGACAAGTTGATAAGAATCATTATGAAGAAAGTAGAGGTGCTATGGAAGAATGGATAGGGGAACTAAAAATTAGAAATACAGAGCTCAGTATACCTAGGTCAAGAGAGACTTATCTGAAAGATGAGTTAAGAGTAATACATACAAAGAAGAGAGAATTTTCCAGGCAGAGAGAGTGGCATATATAAAATTCTAGAGACTAAGAATGCTTTTAAGAAGGGTGCTTATAGGGAAAAACAAGAGATTTCATATTACTAGAGTTCAAAATGGAAGGCCAGAGCTAAGCAGAAGGCAAAGAGCTAATGTCGGCCAGGTCATGATGATGAGAATGTAAGAATAAATATCACCACCAGTCACTATGGCTCATGCTTCTAATGCCAGTACTTTGAGAGACTGACTCAGGCAGGAAGCTGGTGTGAGGCCAGGAATTTGAAACTAGCCTGAGAAACATAATAAGACTCCATCTCTACAAAAACAAACACAGAATAATTTAAAACAACTATCTGAGGTGTGGTGGCATATGCCTGTAGTCTCAGCTACTTGGGAGGCTGAGGTGGGAGTATTGCTGGAGCCCAGGAGTTTGAGGCTGTGATGAGCTATGACCACTGCGCTCTAGCCAGGGCAACAGAGCAAGACCCTGCCTCTTAAAAAAAAATAAAAAAGAAAAAGAGGTCTTATATTTTATCTACGGGGCACTTGGAAGTCATTGACGTGTTTTAAGCAGGGAAGTAGCCTGAAGACTATTCCAATGAGTGGAGTGGATTACAAGGGAGCTAGATGATCAGTTAATGCATAGTAATCCCGATAAGATAATTATGACCTGAGTTGCAATGGTAGGAGGAGAAATGAAAGAACTGGATGAATTTCAGAAATTTTAAAAACCTATAATTATCTAGATTGAGGATGACTGGATCCGGTCATGACAGAGAGGTGCACGTGTATGAACAAAAGTTCTCTGGAAAAGAATTTGAAGGAAAGAGACTTTATTCCAATGAACAGTTTGCAAACCTAGCAAAAACAGCCTCCAGTGTAAAAGGAAGATAGAGAACAAAGGGGAGGGCTCTTGGTTTTATAGCAAAAGCTCCTGCCCAGGTTTCCCATCAGGTCTGTTTATTCAAATGAAGGATTAAAACTTGCTTAATTCTGATTGGTTGGTATAGCTGAGCCAGAACAGGTGAGCTCTAATTGGTTGGTTTCTAAGCCCAAAGCCAAAAGTCCCTCTCAGCTGTTTCTTTCAAATGGCCTGTGGGGAAGGTGGGATTTCTGGTTCCAGTTTATCTTGGCACTGACAGGGGCAACTGGTTTGGCTTGATTGTAGATCGTCCTTGATACTTTTACATCTTCCTGATTACACAGAGTGTGTGACTGCTCCATCACCCAGCCCTGGCCTCCTGGTTCTGTTTTCACTTTGAGCACCTTGGTTAGCCACAGGGAGGTCATTTTGTCAGTCTGCCGCAGCCCTGCTTTAACACATGGATGCCTCAGTTATAATTTGACAATTGAGTGATCAGCGGTTCTATTTACAGTGATAGAGATTATGGAAAAAGAAACAGATTTTGGGTGTGGAGAGATGGGTTTAAATTTAAATATTTGAGACTGAGGTGCCTGTAATATATTCAAGTGGAAAAGGCTAGTAAATGTTTGAAATCATGAATCTGAATTCCCTGTGAAAATTTTTGGCCCGACTTCTAAATTTAAGAGCTGTCAGCAAGAGTGGTAAGTAAGCTGCTGGCCAGTGTAAGGTTAAGTGAGAATGTGTGAACTGATAGGGAAAAAAAAAAAGGATAGCCTGAAACATAAAAAATTAAGAATGGGCAGATGAAGAGGAGCTTGCCAAAGACTGAGAACGGTCTTGTGAGGAGTAGGAGATCATGTAGAAGAGTGTGGTGTCAAAAAAAAAAAAAGCTTTACAGAAGAGAGTGATTCCAAAAGAATTATTTTTTGACAGTAGCATGTACCATAATCACTTTTCAGTGGCATGAGGGACAGATCAGAGTTCTTGCTGATAGAAGTTTCCTTTGCGGAGAGACAGGTTTTTATCTTTTCTTCCGATTTCAATTTTTTATTGCTTCAGTGTCTATAGAGTGATTTTCCTCACATCTCTAATAGTTTGCAGGTCAGTGGATGTATAAGCCACCGCCTTTAGCAATGTCACTAGAAGAGTACAAGAGAGGTAAAATATAGGTTCAAGAAAGTTCCTATCACAGGGTTACTTTAGTAACTATATGGAATTCTGACTGTTTTATCTGGAGCTATGTGACTACTCAAAATTGTATTTCTCAGCATCAGTGTGTAGGACTCCTTTAAATGGAAAGCACTGCTATGCCAGTGTGAACTAAAGGAGAGGACAATGATAGAATAGAGGACGTGCCATAATCAGTTAATATTTATGTCAAATATATATTCCATGTGACATGCATATATGTAACATATAACACAGCATAGCATAGTACATTAAATCATATATATACATATATACATTATTTTCCTTGGTTGAGTTCTGCCTATATAAAAACTACCCAGCATATATGATAGAAAATTTAGGGGTTGTTAGAATTGCTGTGTCAGAGGACTAGGGAAGATATTTCTTACTAGATTGACAGCACTGAAGGACTTTGGCCTTTCATGATCAACCAGATGTTTTTCGAAAGTTGTCACCTTCCTCCTTTTATTAGTTTAGCAGTAGGGTAAAAAATTTGAGCTCTCATTTAGTCAGACACACACAGTTCTAAGACATAGAATGTGGGTGGACAAGGCACACAACTTGCCTTTGCTGCATCCAGACATATCGACTGATTCCAATCCATCTAAATTAATTAGATCTCTTGTTACTGAGAATCAAACGATTTGCTAACCAGGTGATGTTAATGGCTTATTCCTGAGTGACAAGGACATTATTCTGTTGGATCCAAAAGGTTAAACTTGATTACGAAAATCTTCGTGGAGGGATTTCTTTTTAAAGCATTCACCAAATCTCATAAGAGGATGAAGCAGCTCAAAGTATTTATCCTAAAATTTTCAAAGAGGTCCAATTATAAATCTCTAAAACCATAGCTATATTGTTAAAGATAAATTACTTTGGTGGGGAAGGTAACACACGTAACCTAAACATCTGTACCCCCATAATATGCTGAAATAAAAAAAAAAGATAAATTGCTTTGAAAAATAAACTCCCTGAGGGCAGTGACCATGTCTATTTTGTTCATCAGTACATCCTTAGCTCTTAGCACCTAATATTGCCTGGCTCGTAACAGACACTCTACATGTTTCATGAATCTCAGTTTAATTCAATATATTCTCATAAATACATTTAGCTTAGGAATCCTGAGTATATTATAAGTATGATTTCTATTAGAAACAGTTTTTTTCTACCCATCAATGATTATTGATTTATAACCCACAAGATGTTGAATTGGAAGAAGCATTCAGCAGCCTCTGAGTAGCAGTTATGGTAGAGCACCAAGGATCTCTAACTCCATGTAGTTCCATACGTATAGTGAAAAAAATCATCATAATCATCTTTAAAATAGTACAACACCTTACATACTACAATGTAATTTTATAGGCTTTGTTGTTTTCATTTGAACTTCACAGCAACACTGTTGAAGAAAGTAGAATAATATCTCCAGTTCACACCTCTCCATGTGATAAATTATTCTTTCAATAGACATTGATTGTGTTCTAAATATCGAGAGTTCCCCTTGACCGATAGATATGGGATCCTACCCTTAAGAAGCTGACAATCTTTTAGAGGATACAGAATAATAGAATAAATAATCAAAGTATACAGATCAATATCTAATAAAATTATGTAGCCTCATTTTATAAGGAAGTTGGGGAAGAACATATATTTTTGGCTGGGAACTTAAGGGTTTTAAGAAGGAAGGCGCATGTTAGTGGGATTTTGAGCTATTCATTTATTTTGCCAATTTTTAGAGATTAATTTACAGTCATGCACTGCATAATAATGGTTCAGTCAATGACAGTTTGCATATACCACGATGGTTCCCTTAGATTATAATGGAGACGAGAAATTCCTGTCACCTAATGATATTATAGTCATTGCAACGTCATAGTGCTACACATCATTCACGTGTTCGTGGTAATGTTGGTGTAAACCTGTGTTGCCAGTTACATAAGAGTAGAACACATACAATTATGTACAGTCCACAATACTTTATAATGATAATTTTTACTGTTTATGCATTAATATTTACTATGCTACACTTTTATTGTTATTTAGAGTGTATTCCTTCCACTTATATATATAAAAAAGTTAACAATAAAACATCCCTAGACAGGTCCTTCAGGGGACATTCTAGAAGAAGGTATATTGTCTTAAGAAATGCCAGATCGATGCCTGTTATTGCTCCTGAAGACCTTCTGGTGGGAAAAGACGTGGAAGACAGTGATACTAATGATCTTGATCCTGTGTAGGCCTAGGCTCACGTGTGTGTGTCTTAGTTTTTAACCAAACAGTTTAAATAGTAAAGAAAGAATGAAAACAAAATATTATAAAAGTAGAAAAAAAGCTTAGACAGTAAGGCTATTAAAAAAGAAAATATTTTGTGGAGTAGTCAAATGTGTCTGTGTTTTAAGCTGTTATCACAAAAAAGTAAAAAATGTTTAAAAAAAACTGAAAAATTCATAAAGTAAAAAGTTATAGTAAGCTAAGGTTGATTTAAAATGAATAGAGAAATCTGTTAATATAGATTTAGTGTGGCCTAAGTCTACAGTATTTACAGAGGTTATGATGGTATACAATAACATCCTGGGCCTTCACATGCATGTAACACTCAACGTCACCCACAGCAACTCCCAGTCTTGCAGTTTCCATTCATGGTAAATGCCCTACATGGCTATACCATTTTTTATCTTTTATGCCACATTTTTACTGTACTTTTTCTATGTTTAGATATTTCTAGATACACAAAATATGTGGCATTGTATTATAATTGCCTACAATATTCAGTGTAAATAAATGCTATACAGGTCTGTAGCCTAGAAGCAATAGGCTGTACCATGTAGCCTAGGTGTATAGTACACTATAACATCTAGGATTGTGTAAGCACACTCTATGATGTTCACACTACAAAATCACCTAATGACACATTTCTCAGAACGTATCCTTGTTGTTAAGCAATGCCTGACTATATTTAACAAATAATTAAACACCTACTGTATTTTAGGAACCGTACCAAATGTTGGGGATACCAAAAAGAGTGAAAATTATATTTTAAAATTTTTGATGTGTAAAGTTTAATTTTAAATGAGTGTAAACTTTAAAGAAAATCATTATCTTAAAGAGGAGGAAAAAATCACTATCAATAGATATAAAATCACCTTTAGTCCTGGATGAACAGGGATCCTGCCTCAACCCTTAGTTTCTATAGAAAGGGGCTACACAAATATATTCAGTGGGGGTAGGACCTGGCATACCCTAGAGGAGGACCTGGGTAGAACAATGAGCCAAGTACTCTGGAAGGATAGGTTGAGGGAAAACAACTGAATTAAAATGCATTCAATGAAAGCATTTTGAATCAATTTCAATGGATTGAAACAGTCAAGGAAGGCTTACAAAGGAAATCTTTTAAATAAGAGATAATTTGGTATTAAAATAATTATATTGCTATTTTTAGCTATAGTATGATTAAAAAACATGTGTAATTAATATTTTTATTTCATACAAATAACATTCTATGAACAATATTAATAAATTTGTAAACTTTTACACTATTTTCAGCATGGCTAAAATAATATCAGGCTTCAAAATAAGCCCTGGATCAATTAGACCTACTATATACAACATTGTCAAGTTCCCAAGAATTATGTTTCACAGAATATGATTTTATGTGATTCATAGAAAGGGGTAGCTGAAAAAAACTTTGGGGAAATAAAGACCAAAATTGATAGAAGGGAAATATACAAAGGGAAAAGAACTGGATTTTAGTTCTAGCTCCTCTATAAACAATTGGATTATTGAACATTTAATTGTCTCCTGAGTCCCGGGTTTCCATGGGTGCAAAGAGAAGGGGGGGAGATTATGTTGAGTATAAGAGAAATGTTACATACATGCCTCAGTTGCTCTCTCTCAGGATGATGATAGACATTGCTGCAGAATGCTTGGCCCCTTGTCCACCAAGGCAGAGTTGGCATGCAAAGTGAAAATCATTTGTCATCCTTAGACTAGGTGATATTCAGTGTTCCTTCAAGCACTCTATGTGCTTGGAGTATTCTATGAATCTATGATTTGTGTAACTCAAATGATGTAATTGAATATAAAATGCAATTGCTTTAGCTTCTTAAAATTACTGACTTATGAGTTACAAATAATTTTTTAAAAATTTAATGGTAAATAAAAATACATTTGCTTAGCAACTATTATTGATAAAAATTTTAGCCAATATCCTCTATCTTTCTTCAATTAGGCTTTTACTTATTTTATACTTTTTGTTTGTTTTCATTTTGTTTCCAGAAAGAGGAAAGAAAAAAGCCTATCAGATCTTCAGTATTCAGGTGTATTTGGCTGATATTCCTCTAAAATATTATAATTATAGTGAAACTCCATTTGGTACTTTTAATTAATGTGAAATAATATATAGATTATCCAATCTGAATATGAAGAAATCCTGTTGGTTTTTGGAATGTTCATAAATTGGTGTATAGTGCAGCAAACAACTATTACATATTAAGGACCAACTGTATACCCTCATCCCACCACTCTGATTGGCTTCTATTCAACCTACCACTCAACATTGCTTACTATTTCTGATAGAGAATAAACGGAAAATATGAGAATTCAATCAATCTCCTTTTTTTGTCTGCCCCTTTTCTTAAAGCCAATCTGAACTAGACTTTTTTTATTTTTGAGACAGGGTCTTACTCTGTCACTTGGGCTAGAGTGCAGTGGTGCCTGGCCTTCACTACACTCTTTGAAGATTTCTTTAAGTTTTCTATTTTGTAGCAGCATTTATTTTTACTAAACTTCTACAGTATGTTAAATAGAATAAAACGCAAAAAACTAAGAACCCTCATTATTTTTCTTTCAGCTTATTTACTTTATGCCATCACGCTGTGAGTAGTAGTACATAGTTCATTCATTGTTTCTTTTTCTTTTCCCTCCACAGTTAAACTATACTAGTCTTCTGAGGAGAAATGTTTTTTTTATATTGTTGAAAATAACTATCATCAAACTTGGCACATAAAATCTTAATAAATGGTTGTATTAAATTTAGCAAGTAGGAAGGAGAAATTCCTTTTTAATTTTCTGTTAAAGTAAATATTTTCTAAAAAGACTTTCAACTTAATTTTGATGGAATGGATTATTTATAAAACAACATAAAGAAACCTATAAAAATAGTTCATGTGATACAAACTACTAGTTTAACAGGTATATAGATTAATTCGAATTTTATACTTCAAACAGAAATTTGTTTTTATTAATGAGGAAAAAAAGTATTCATGTCACAGAAGTATTCTGGTAGTGATATTCATATATAAAACTTACATTTAAGTGAAAATTAGAGTAAAAATTCTTTGATATTTAAAATAACTCTGTTATGTAAAAATCTAAAGCATTTATGTCATATCTTCTTTTTGGAGCTTTCTATAGCAGAATTCTTAGAGACTCTCAGGGTCTCCATGTAGATGGAAAATGTACTTCCTCAAAAATTGTAAATGAAGGCTGAGTACGAAGAAGACCGTGTGAGTGTGTTTTTAATAAATGCAACATACACTCTCTGAATCTTTTTGTTTATTTAGCAATTGACTGTGTTATTTGTTTATAATAAATCTCCATTATCAAGTTATGTGTTACTTGTTTATAATAAACCTCCATTATCAAGTTATGTGAAAGAAGAATTCTTAATGTAAATAGCTCAATTTCTAAATATATAATTATGTATATCAACCAACAAACATGAACCATAGGTTCGAATCTCATTTTCACAACTAATTATATGTATGATTTTAGAGGAATGGAATTTTAAATATAGAATGATATCTGGAATATTTCTATTCCAGTTATGGTAAGGTAGCTAGTATTAAGCCATCCTTCCTCCTAAGAATAACTATCAAAGCTGGATAAAATTTAAGGGGAAAAAATAGCATATGTTTGAATATATTAGAAAGCAGACAGAAGCAAGGGCTTGTGGAATCAAGATTCCAGATATAGTCAGAGATAATGAAAACACATTGAGAGGAGCAATGTATTTATGCCGAAAGTTTCTCCTCAGGGAATTTGCTTTCAACAGTGAGACATAGAGGCTGAACAGACAGTAGTAATAGAGAGATTGCAGCAGTTTCCCTGGACAAGTGAAACTAAAATTTGAATTTCAGGCTGCAGAGGAGGCATTCACAACTTGAGGGACCAAACTCAAACAAAAGTGAAGCACAAAGATATAAGCCGTGAATTCTGCATGCAATTTCCTCTTGAGACAGTTTCCTAAGTTGAACATGGGCAGGGAAGGGTGCTCAAAACAGAAAATGGAAAATAGTTACTCAGTGGCTAAAAGATAAGGAGATATTTTAGCAGATTTCTTGTGCTAGAGATACAAAAATTGAATTTGAGAGCCTATCCAGAAGGAAAGAAGCTGGTAAATAACCAAAGGCATTTTCGTTCTGAACCCAGGAAAGGGTAGGACTTAGAAGTATAATAATAGCAAATTGGAAATAAACTACTTAACATGCTGCTGCCCATAGTCTATGTGCTGCCAGAATAAAATTAATCTGTTCATATAAATTTCCAAACTTCAATCGAATTAATAGGATTAATATGAAATATATCTAAATTACCAAAAACTAAATAAAAATTGTAAAGTCCAAGTCCAAATATTGGCGTTATCGTCTAGGGACTTTAAAATATCTGTGATTAATATGTTTGAGAAAATAGATGGACAATATCAAGAATTTCATCAGGGAAGTTTACTGTGTTAAAAATAAATATTGAAATAATGGAACTGAGAATAATTGAAGTTAAGAACTTAATAGATTCAGCATATTACATAATGTAGAACAGGCAATAGTATAAACTGTAAGTTATATTAGTAAAAAAAGTCGGCTTGAATCATGCAGAAGGAAAAAGAACATAAATTTAGAGAAAACAGGAAGAATTATGTAGGGCCTGGTAAAAAGTTTTGACGTATACATAATTTGAGCCTCAGTACGGAAGTAATAGACAGTAAGTGGGTCAGAAGCAGTATCAAGAAGATAATGATAAAGACTTTTCAAAACTGATGAGATATTAACTCATTCAACTCATTCAAGAAGCTTTGTTAACCCAAAGCAGAAAAAAATTCAATGAATAAACAACACTTCGGCACTTCATAGTAAAACTAGTTACAACTAAAACAAGAAAAAAGTTAGCCAGAGATAGAAGGTTCACTATCTTCAAATGGTAAAACTCAGGTGTAACTTTCCACTATAAACTATGGAAGTCAGAAGATAAAAGAATGACATTTTTACAATGCTAAGGTAAAGAATACCATCCTAATAGTAAATCTCTGATAAAAATATTTTTGAAAATGAAAATACATAACAATACAAAGATTGCAAGTTTGCATGTCCAGGAATTGAGAAAAATACTAATTAAAAGTAGATTTTGTTATTTTATGCTGGCATTAATAATTGGAGCATTTTATAATGTTTAGGGCAGACACTAAAGAAGTAATTAAAGGACAGATTTGTAAGAAGCTAATTGGAGACCATTATGGACTACTTCATCCCAAAATTTAAAAATTGAGTTGAAATTGAAAAATTCCTAGGGAAAAAAAAACTTTATCAAAACTTGACAGAAAAAGAAATAGAAAATATAAATATCTCTATATCTATGAAAAATACAATCATGATTTATAGCCTTTCCAGAGAAAAAACTCCTCGACTAAGTGGCTTTATCTGAAAATTCTTCAAAATAATTAAGGAAGAAATAACACCAATATTACACAAAATATCAAAAAATAGATAAAAATGGAACATATACCAATACATTTTTTAAGATATAAAGAACCTTAAATTGTAGAAACAGACAAGGATAATACAATAAAGGAAAATTGCAAACCTATCTCAAAAACCTAATTACAAAAATCATGAACACATTACTAGAAAACGGGATCCAGCAATATATTATATACAATGTTAAAGTATAATATGTATCACAACTAAGTTGGATTTCCTAGAGATGTACAATTGTTTTGTTATTTGAAAATAAATTATATCACCACATTAGAAAAAAATTATGTTTGTTTTAATTGATACAAAAAAAGTTGATAAAAATAAGATAATCTTTCATGCTAAAAACTTTAATGAACTAGAAATAAAACGAAACTTTGTTAATCAGCAAAGATTAACTTAAAATTTAGAGCAATTATGATATTTAATGGTGAAATAGTAAAAGCTCTTGTCCAGAGATGTAAAAATATATACAATGATTCTTACTTAATTTGCATGTTTAAGAGCTCTTATGGTGATTTAATGTGCAGCCAGGGTGAGAGCCACCACTCAGGAAGCTCATTGATTTGGGGACTAAACTCAAGTGCTGTTAAAAGTTTGCTCAGTGATGTCTAGGTTCATTTTTGTTGATCTTATAGCTTGCAATGACAAAGTAAACACATCCGCTTTAAAAAAGAGAACCTTTGTTACACATTGAAATGTTTGCCAAAAGACCCCACAACGTTGGCTTTGCAAGTCTGACATTTTTTAGTTCCCCGAAACCATTGTATTTATAATGTGGTTTTTGATAATGTGAGATTTCTTGGGATCTCAAACTTCCTGTCGGTAAGAGGACTTACCAACAGGAAGAGGACTGCTTTGCTTTTGTTTCCAGGGTTTTACCATTTTTCTAGTAAAATTACCCTGGAATTGCATTTGAAGAGCCATACAGGATGCCCACAATCATTGCTTTTATTTAGTATTTTAATGGAAGGGTTCTCCAGTAGATTAATAAAACAAATAAGCAAACAAAAAAGTAAGAAATGAATTTCATTAGGATTTTGCAAGGAGGAATAAAATTGTTGCCATTTATAGAGAACATAATTGTCTGCCTAAAATACATATATGTGTATATATGCATACATGTATATATCTGAATTAAGCAATGCTACTAAATACAATGTCAAATAAAATAATCAGTTTTCTATTTCTAGCAGTAGACATGATATTATGGATACTTAAGAATAGATCTAAAGAAAGATGAGCAAGATCCCTATAAGACATTTCCACCTTAAGGCAAGAGTCTAACATCTTGTTTTCAACATCAGTCAATGGCTAAATACCTGCTGTCCTCTCCCCTTATCACAGGGTGGCGCTCTGGTGGCAATTCCTCTATATGGTCATATTCAAAGGCAATTCCCTGTAGAAGCAGCCACTGTAAGCTGAGTAAAGGGGATCTGGAAGCATACCAACAGTTTCCTCTACATTTGAGTTCCTGCCAGTTGTCTCCTCACCAAAAAAAGTACTGACATTCTGCTGAACATAATTTATCAATCGTTTTCGAAGGTTATGTAGAATCCTCTTTAATATAAAGAAAACTTGACCTTTATAATGAGAGATTAGAGTGAGTCTACGACTATTATGTAGAGAAAACAGTATGAGACACAAAAATAAAAGTTATTGAAAATATAAAATGCTATTATAGTACAAGAATTGATCATTGAAAAAGCAGGAATAAAATTCTATATCGTCCTTTTAGTTTAAGATAGCAGAATATATTCTATCAAATAAAAACTAAAAATCGCTTTGTAAAACTAAGATATACAATCATGAAATGAAAATCAAAGAAAAATTTTCACGAATTATGGACTTGAAAATATGAAATGAAAATCACCACCATAGAAGCTGAAACACAATTTTGTTTCCAAAATAAAATAAAATGTGGGAAAGAGATGAGGAAGCACCTTCGCAATGAATTTATTTCGGAAATCAGGATCTCCACTAAGTGGTAGCACACTTATACTCGTTCCATGTATTTGTTCATTTTGTTTCTAGAAATGTGATAAAGAAATATATCAATGGGTAGATACTAACACTTTTATTCTGGATTTTTAAGTCAGAATAGTAATAAGTTGTGTCAGAAAAAGTCATGGGAGTGGTACAGTCTTGAATTTTAGCTTATATTTAGACTTGCTGGCAATAGGAAAATTAAGTATTACAGTTGATCCTTGAACAACAAAGGGCTTAGGGGTGCTGACCACCTCCCCCATGTAGTTGAAAATCCATGTATAAATTTGACTTCCCAAAACTTAATTACTAGCAGCCTACTGTTGATCAGAAGCCTTACCAATAACATAAACAGTTGATTAACACTTATTTTGTATGTTACAGTTATTATATATATTATTCTAACAATAAAGCTAGAGAAAGAAAATGTTATTAAGAAAATCATAAGAAATATAAAATATACAGTTGACCCTGGAACAAGATGGATTTAAACTGTGGAGGTCCACTCATACGTGTATTTTTCAGTAAAAGTTACCCCAAGTGTGTCTGCCTCTCCTGCCTCCCCTTCCACCTTCTCTACCTCTTCTATCTCTGCTTGAGAGAGCAAGACCAACCAACCACTCCTTTTCCTCCTCCTCCTCAGCCTACTCAATGTGAAGAACATAACGATGAAGAACTTTATGATGATCCACTTCCATTTAATAAACAGTAAATATATTTTCTTTTCCTTACAATTTTCTTAACATTTTCTTTTCTCTAGCTTGTTTGATCATAAGAGTACAGCATATAATACATATAAGATTACAAAATATGTGTTAATTGACTATGTTATCAGTCAGGTTTCTGGTAAACAGTGGACTATTAGTAGTTAAGTTTTGGGAAGTCAAAAATTATACGTAGATCTTTGACTGCCTGGATGTTTGATACGTATAACCCCTGTATTATTTAAGGGTCAACTATATTAACTACAGTTTACTATAGAAAATATTACTAGTTATAGTAAATGGTAATTCTATAATAAATATTGCTAGTTACTATATGGTGTAATATAGTCAATATTAGAGCTTACTATAGTAAATATTACTATTTGAGGATCACCTGTATTTACACAAACCAGTACACACATAAGATTTTTTAAGTTATTAAAAACAATACACTTCAAAATAAATGTTAGAGAAAACAACTTTGATGATTTGTAAGATAACTTTGCAGTTTCTTCTAGAATACAGAAGTAAAGGTAACATAACAGGGAAATTGGGGAGAAAATACGATCAAATGGAAGACCCAGAAGAAAACACACATAAGTTATAGGACTGCTGCACAATAGACAAGCTCATATCTAGTGGCTGGTAGTGTTAGTCAATATGTTCATTTACACAACCAATGTTTAGCATCTATGAATGCATGAGGCACTGCTATAGACAATTGGGATAGAGAAAATAAAAAATAATACAAATAGTTAAATTATATAGTCATGATTTTGAGGGTATAAAGTGCAGAAGAAATAAGATGATAAGGATAGATTTCATTAAGGAGATGAAATTGGAGAAAAATATTTCCAGAGATATGGTAGAGCCCAGGTAAATAGCTAAGAGAAGAATAATCCACAAGGAGAAACTAGCTAGAACAAAGGCCTGATAAGTAGTGAAGGAGAGGTCAGAGCTTTAACAGTGGGTCATGTATGTAGGCCTTATAAGGATTATGGCTTTTACTTTTATTGAGATGAGGAAACACTAGGGTGCTGGAGAGAAATTTAATAAAGTGAAACAAGAGATTTGAAAACAGTCATATTCATTGCTCTAGTAATTGTATTTCATAGAATTTACCCCGAAGACATAATGATATGCAATAATAATTTATGTACAAGCATTCCATAGCTATAGTTAATTTATTCTAACAAACAATTGGAAACAACTTACTATTCCAAAGATAAGGTAATGAATAAATAAAGTGTAGAATACTCAATTAAAGAAATTGCTTTTTTGAAAAATATTTAATATAAAAAAAGAATAAATGCTGTTATAAATGAAGGCAAACTTGTATAAATATGCCCTTTTAAAAAGTAAAAGGTCAATTAATATAAACAAACCAATTAATACATGAAGGGAACTAGAGGGGAATTCTAGCATAGTAGGAAGGAATATTTGTGGGTGCTCATTTTATGGATTTTTATAATTTTTCTTCCTTAGATATATTTACCAATTTATTTTTGGTAAGTCAGTGTGAATAGTTGAAAGCAATAATAAACCATTCTTCAAAATAAGAAATTGATCATGAAATAAATTACTTTCTAAAAAATTCTGTTTTTGAGAAATCAAAAGTAAATAAGTTATTTTAATGATGATGATAGCAAAGATAATTCTTGCTATGAGGCCAGGCACCATCCTAAATGTTTGCTTTAATTAAGACAATCTGCTTTTGAATCTGCTGGATTAAAATTAATTTTGTGGAATAGAAGAAGCTGTAGAAATCCATTTTATCTCATCTATTAGATCGAAGGATGAAAAACACACAGTTGAAGATCCCTCAGTAGCATTCTAATGGCCAGAGTTTGCATCTTTTGCCTGGGATTTTTGCCTAAGAATCTGATTATAAACAAAATAAAACAAAGCGATCTGCCAATTATTGAGCACTTCCGTATTTCAGAGATTGTATGAAATATTGTTACACATTATAACTTTTAATCCTTCTTTACAACAGCTATGTGAAGTAGAAATTATTCATAATGTGCATCTCATAAAACTGAGTCTTTAGGGGGCTATATTGTCTAAAATGTCTTCTTAGCTACAGAGGCCAGAAGCAAGATACTGTCCAAAACATATCCAACACTCAATGGCAGCTTCTTAATCACTCCTCTGAACTTCCACAGGTACCATTTTAACCCTTAAATTTTTAGATTTTCATTAGCATGCAATGAAAAGTGATTGTTCACTGTGTTTATCTAACTTCATTAAATTCTTGAACAATCTATTTAGGAATTTTTAATGACCACATTATACACTTAGAATTATAAAATGCTAGAATTCAAACAGACTTTGGATATCCTGTCTAATCTTATAACTCAATACCCAAATCCCATTTTTACGTGTATTTGCTATGTCAGACTCTAAGTTATGATACTTTTGTGTAATACCTCTTATTAGCAGTGTCCTGACTCCACTTCCTATTGAAATGGAACTCTTCCCACAGCATTTTCAAAGATTGTTCTATAGTTTCACAGCATCTTTCTAAATTTAAGCAAATTTGAGATGAGCACAGACTCAATTATATTTTCCTTTAATTAAAGGAACAATACATTTAGTAGCATATTTTGTTTGGTAATTGGGTAGAATATATTCAATTGCCCAGGCGAATATATTCAATATCTGAACACACACCCCCCCAGTCCCTCTCATGCTCATTCGTTTAGTAGCAAGTACAGGTGGGTAGAAGACTTACCATGTTTCAAGCAATATTCTAGATGCTAATGATACAGTATTGAACAAAACAGTAATGTCTCTCACCTCCAGACTTGAGGGAGGATACATGCCTGAAATAGTCAAGGGAATTTTTGGAATGGGGAAAAGACTGGAGATTGCCCAATTGCTTTGGTTAAATTCAAAGTAATTGTTTTAAAAGTATTAATTTAATGTCCTTAATATAATTTACATTAATTTTTCCTTTGAGATAATTAGAGGCTGGAAATTGTGCATTCTATTGTTTTGTAGAATTTTGGAGTTGAAAAGAGCAGTAAACATCACCTGTGCTCACCCTTCGTGTTCATGTGTAGAATTTCTTTAACTTTCCCCATTGATCTGGATTCTGTCTACTGGATCAAATATGAGCAATAAAATATGACATGTGGAAGGCATTTTAATCATTACAGTGCTCTGCATTCCTATTTACAGATATAAAAAAACTGATAGTTAAATAGGTAAATTGCAAGCCTAAAACATATAGTTACTAAGTGGAGGACCTGAGATTAGAACCAGAGTTCCCATCCACTAGACTCCCTATTTAGTCGAGGCCTTACTACTCAATAAGCTGAGTACTTCATGCAAAGATTACCTATGTGACCTGAGAGATAGAACCCTGTCGTATAGTCCTTGACTTCAAAATGTTCACATTACAGCGTGGGCAACAGACACATCCATAGTTTTACTCCATTAGCGTAAACAATCTGTTACAACAGTTTTTAAGATAAGTTCTAGGGGAACAGAACTAAGAATACAGTTAATGCCAAATAGCAGAAATTAGGGATGATTTCACAAAGATTATTTGAGGTGGCCACTGAGGACCCTGTACTACAAGAAATGCTAAAAGGAGTTCTTTCATATGAAAGAAAAGGACATCAATGAACAACAAGAAAACTTCTGAAGGTATAAAACCTCACTGGTAACTGTAAGACACAAATAGAGAATATTCTATTGCTATATTGCTATGTATAAACCACTTACATCTTGAGTAGGAAGACTAAAAGAGAACCCTATTAAAAATAACTGCAACAATTTTTGAGAGCTAGATAGTATAAAAAAATATAAATGGAAATAACAAAAAGTTAAAACGCAGGGGGCTGGAGTTAAAGTGTAGAATTTGTTACATTTCTCTTTGCTTGTTTGTTTGTAAGCAGAATTGTCATATGTTTAAAATAATTGGTTATAACATGTTTTTTGCAAGCTTCACGAACAGAATTTTGACAAATATATGTGGTAAATCCACATACCCTTTGGCCTTACCATGATAGTAAACAAGAGCTGACTTCTAACCACCCAAGAATTTTCTGCTACACCAGATCCATGCTGCCCAAGCTCACAGAAGGCCAAATATGACCAAAACATTCATAATTTTCAGCAGCAGCTTTCAATCAATAACAAATGGGAATTGGTATATGAATAGCCTAGTTCCTACATCCCTCAGGCAGATTAACTTTGAGGTGCAAGTTCCACACTGACTCCTAGAGTTTTCAACAGCATTAATCTCCAGTAACATACATGGAAATCTTGATTTAGAGTACTCTTTAATTTTTCCTTTGCTTTCCCAGTCTTCTCCACTCCCCTTTTGGTGTTTCCTAGGATGACTGTCCTATTAAACTGATTGCATTTTAATCCTTAACTCAGGATTTGCTTCTGGTAAGCCCTAAGACTCTGTCCCCACCAATCTCAGCCTGCACATTAGAGTGGGTAGTTCTCAAGAGCTTGAAGAGGCTACTGGGAGTCATAAGGTCACCTAGGAAATTCTAACTCAGTAAATTCAAAGGCTAACTCAGACTGCAAAAGCCAAGAGAGTCCCTTGTCAACTACTGACACCCGCTGTGAATCTCAACTTTTACCACGTGGGGCTTCTAATGTCAAATTTGATGGGCTGCCCTTGTATTTTACCTTCCAAATCTCACTCTAATGCTTTTCAGTGCAAAACCTCTCAAAGCAGTGATGGTGATACTGAGTCAAAAACAGGAAATTCAGCAAAATTTTAAGCCAAACGTTATTTCAGCATTTCTCTGTACAAATGCCACTGCCTGCCACTCTTTTCTGTTCATATCAACACTAACCATGGTGAGATTTCTCACTTCTTCTCTTCCTTTTTGCCAAGAAAAATTTCATCTAATTTTCAAAATGTAGCTTTTATCACTCTCTTGTGGTGAAGTTAGATGGCTGATGAGATTTAAATAAAGATCAGCTGCTCTTGTTGAGCATTAAGAGAAAAAATGCTGAGATTAAGGAAAAATCAACAACATTGACTTAAGCAATAAAAATTTACAAAGAATTAGGAAATTTATTCAAATTCATTTGGACAACTAATGTTTTAAATTATTTAGAAAACTGTCTAGCAAATATTAACGAATTAGCTTTTCTGACAAGATTACCATAACTTTGCATTTCCTTTCTCTCTGACTCCTAGGGAAAGTTACCGTTTTCAAAGTGTTATCTGCAGTTCAGTTTTCATCAATAAAATGGGAGTAGGCAGTGATGCTAGAAAAGTATTACCTAATTAGTTATGGAACTGAATGTTGGTTTGATGGCCTTCTTTGATGATTTGCAAACAAAACCAAAACTGCTTCTCAAACAATGACATATTTTGTTCTCTTTTGCTTGATTATGTGGCTCATCAAGGCATCTGACCTTTTCCCAAATTTTGTCTGAAGTGAGAAAATTCAGTGTTTAGGGGTAGGGTGGATGTTTGTGTGTGTGTGTGTGTGTGTGTGTGTGTGTAGTGTGTGTGTGTCCCTTTATATGCTAAAAGAAGAAAAGACTTGACATTATGTTCTGAATTATGTCCTTCTGACTGCTTTATGATTTGTGATAATAATACACCTAAAATTTATTACAATTGTAAGACTCTGTGTCAAACATTTGTATGCATCCTCTTATTTCTCACAATAAACCTCTTGCATAGGCACTTTTATTATCTTCACTTTTATAAAAAGTTAAATAAGTTGAATATTAAGAGCACAAACTATTAAGAATTGGAGTCAAGAATCCAAGACTATACAGCTCTTGCTTTTAACCTATAAAATAGTCTGTCTCTAAAAGATATTTGTTAAGGACTATGGTACAATTTAGGCATATTTCAATGACACAGGCGTCTGTAGCTCAAAAAATGTAAGATGGACCAGGATGCTTGCAATTTTCTCTCCATTGCCATGTATGGCTCTGGTTTTGGTAGGATTTAAAACAGCAAAATTTTCTTTATGAGCCTAGACCCTTATTTTTAAGTAAAAATATGTTGAAATTGATGGCCATAATTAGGATCAACATTTCATATTTTGATGTCAAAAGCCACCATATTACCAGCTCTGTCTCTCCTCTTTGAAACAGTTGTAGGATGGTCATGAAAGTGTAAATAGGGCATGGTCAAAAATCACAATTTTAGAGTTTCCTGTGTCAAATGTCCAAGTGACTAGGAAAAAAATAATAGCTTTCTAAATCTTTCAGTGGGTATCCCTGACACACTATAATTTTTTAAGGAATGCCACTGAGCAAGAATAATATAGCCCTTTAAGAACACAATTAAATAAGGACTTGTTTTGTGTCACTATATACATGAGAGTGGTCTGTGTGTGCTATGTCTAGAACACATGACCTTTAAAAATAAAGTCTTAGTGCAAAGTAGGGAAAAGAATGAGAAGCCAAAAGCTAGGAATATCTATTCCTACTATTATCTATTACTACTGCAATGATCATAATATGATAATTCTGGGTTGAGTATATCATCTGCCTTCTGTAAGGTGATTTTCCAGAGTCTTGACCAGACAGCATCTTTCTGCTTATTGTGTTCAGAATGAGTTCTATTTAAGTACATTCTGCCTTATAAGTGAGGCTGGACAGTGCAGATTACCACAAAACAAAACAAAAACAAAAAGCTTTGTTCTTTATAGTACATCTAGACAGGTCATGGAGCAATTAAGCCTTGATTGCAGTGACTAGAAGTAATAAATAAATGAATGAAATGGGATTGCTCTAGTTAATTGTAGCAGAATAGAAATGCCAGCTGTGAGGTCAACCAAGAGTTGTTATAGCAGTGGCTATTCTAAGTAAGAGGGAATTGAATTACTTGAATGGAGCAATAACGGAGACTAAGCTTCATTTAACACTTAATGAAGATGTAACAAGGATGGACTATCATACTGAGGTTTCCCAGTGTTCATTTCTGGAGAATTTCTAAGCACTCCTGAGATTAATGGAATCACAAAGTGAATATCTGTTGAGAAAATAAGTCTTAGGATGCAGCTCAGGACAATTTATGTCCTTGATTAGAAACAGGTGCATAATATATAATGACCATTTAAAAAGAGAAAGACAAGGACAGTAACACTATTGAATTATTATTCATCCACGCTGGATTTTTAAAACTGAGAACACTTTGAAAAACTAAGCAGTTTTTTAAAAAAGTCATCTGGATTGTGTTTTTTCTTTTCTTTATTTTTTTTTTTTCAATTTCCTAGTCCTTTAGAAGAAGAATATCTGCTGTGACAAGTCTCATCTTTGCTTCAATAAGCTCTTTGAATTGTGGTGGTACACTTGAGTTTTATTTATATATAGCAGAACTGTAATAGCAGAAAAGAGTGATCATTTATCATAAATTCTTACCATTTAAAGAGACAACATATTTCTATTTTGCCAAAACATCTTCCCTACTATTAAATTAGTGTGAATTTCTTAAATATCTTGTAGTGTTTCTTAAATTTGCACATGCCTAGAATACCTTAATCCTCATGACAGAGTATAAAGAACCATGAGGAAGTGCTCTGAAGTCAAACTTCCTTGTTCAAATCCCAGTTCTACCATTTCCTCATTGTATAACATGTAGCAATTGCCTAACTCTTTAAATTTTAATGTTCTCATCTATAAACTTGGAGTATTAGTAATAGCTACTCATAGAGCTTTCGAAAGGTTAAATGAAATGACCCATGTAGAGGATTCAGCTAAATACCCAGCACATAATATAAAAAGAACAATTCTTATAGTTATCATTATCCATATAAAAATTATTTCCAGGCTCTTTGAGCAAGACAAATCATCTGTAAACCTTGGTTATAGGCTCTCATGACAAAGACTCATGACCATTTCTGTCATCATTGGGGTCGTAATATGTAAGTTTTCTTCAGAGATGGACAATGAAAGTTTGTGAACAATAATACAATCTATCACAATTTCAAACCCTATATTATTCTTATAGTCAAGAATATCAGAGAGAAAAAATCCTTTCCTGTATCTCATTATCAGGTACACATCTATGAATGCTTCACTTTGCCATAACAAATGGAGTAACCTTGTTGTTTGGGCCTAGGCCCTTAACCTGAATCTATAGCAGGCATAGGAGAAAGTTTCGGAAAGGAGTATTTTAAAATATGAGATAGAGGCAATGCCATTACCAGGCATCTACCCAAAGGAAAAAAAGACATTCTATAAAAAAGACATCTGCACTAGAATATTTATAGCGGCACAATTGACAATTGCAAAGATGTGGAAACAACCCAAGTGCCCATCAGTACATGAGGGATTAATAAAATGTGGTATATATATACCATGGAGTTCTACTCAGCCACAAAAAACAATGGTGATATATTGGTGTGCACTGTCGGAGGGATGAACGCACTTTTAGCTATGACTCGGGTGGGGCAAAGGCAATATATGTAACCTAAACATTTGTTTATTCTGAAATAAATAAGTATATATATGTGAATACAAATTAAAAAATTTTAAAAAAGACTTACTATAATAAGAAATACACCCACTTAAATACAGTAAACTGAAGTCTAAGAAAGAAGCCAAAGCTACTCAATGGAAAAAGGATAGTTTTTTTTAAAAAAAGAATATAAACACAGACTTACACCTTTCATACAAACTAATTAAAAATGGATCCCGTATCTAAATGTAACACATAAACTATAAAACTTCTAGAAGATAATATAGGAGAAAATCTAAGTGACCTTGGATTTGGCAATGAGTTTTCAAATGCAACAACAACAACAAAAAAAGAAGTGGGAAGTTGGACTTCATTAAAATTTTAAACTTTTATACTCTGCAAAAGACATTGCTAAGATAGTAAAAAAACAAGCCCCAGAAAATGTTTATAAAATATAATATCCAAAATATACAAATAACTCTTCAAACTCAACAATAAGAAAACAACCCAATTAAGAATAGGTAAAATATCTGAACAGACACCTCCCCAAAGAAGATAGACAGATAACAAATAATCATATGAAAAGATGGTCAATATCTTATGTCATTGCAAAATTGCAAATTAAAACAGTGAGATACCTCTACCCACCTATTAAAATGATTACATTATAAAACACTGATAACATCAAAGGCTGGTGAGGATGTAGAACACCAGAAACATGAATTCATTGCTTTTGGAAATGAAAGATGATTCAGCTACTTTGGAGACAGTTTGGTAGAAACTTATAAAACTAAACGTACTCTCACCATGTGATCCATCAATTACACTTTCATGTATTTATCCAATGAGTAAATAAACTTATGTCCACCCAAAGTCATGCACGAGAAATGTTTATAGCAGCTTTATTCATAATCGTCAAAAAGTGTAAGCTACCAAGATGTTCCTCAATAAATGACTAGATGAACTGTGGTATATTCATAAAATGGAATATTATTCAGCAATAAAAAGACAGGTATCATACCACAAAAAGATATGGAGGCGATTAAGTGCATATTTGCTAAGTGATGTCCATATGAAAATGTTGGATACTGAATAATTCAGACTATATTACATTCTGGAAAAAGCAAAATCATAGTTGTGGTTCCAGGGGAAGAAGGGAGAGATTCCAGAAAAATCAAAAACACCTTAATGAATGGGTGATTTAGCAAGTTCATTTAATGTTTAAAATCATATGAAAAGATATTCAACCTAATTAGTTATCAGAGAAAGCCAATTTAAATGACAGTGAAATAATATTTTTCAACTGTCAGATTGGCAAAAAAATGTAAAAGATTAATATCTATTTGTGGGAAATATACAGTCTCATACAGGATTGGCTGTAAATTTTCTGGAGGACAACCTAGAAATAATTTTTAAAATTAAAATATTTTAGTCTTTTATCTCAAAAATTATATTTCTAATAATATATCCTATAGAAAATTATAAATACATATGAAAAGATATATATACAATGTTTTTAAATAAGGTTTTATTTATAATGATGGAAAACAGGAGACAATAAGTGTTAATTCTGTTAATAAAAGAACAGTTTAAGTTTTATCCATTTACCATAGCAATATGAAGAATCAGGAATTGGGTTGATATGTGTATTCTGACCAGGAATGCTATCCTTAATATAGTTTATAAGCCTAGAAAACTTCTGGAATGATGCATAACAAAATGTTACCTAATGATGCTTGTTTTGGGGGAGTAGAATTATGGAATATTGTAAAATGGAAAAAGATCTTTTTTTTCCTAATTTTTGTTTTCCTAATTTTCTAATTTTTTCTATGCTGGTTGAAATTAATTTGATAATATTACTTACTAAATATATGAGGCATTTTTAATCTATTAATAAATACTATGTACAAAATGATTATTATATCATTGATCTGAGCATTTTAAAGGTAGTTGGTTGAAACAGGCATGGGGCACTACATGATAAATGGATTGAGTTTGAGGTTTGAAGTCAGATAATAAATTAATGAGTTAAGTTTCCAGTTCAGCTACTTACTAACTATGTGACTCCAGACAACTTAGCTACCTTCTCTGAATCTGTTTCTCATCTAATAAGATGTATAAAATGATCTTATTAATATTTTGGTAACTGGTATTTATGAAAATTAATAGCTAGCATATAATCTGTACATGCGCACCATATGGAGATAGTATATAGAACAGTGAGGAGTCAACAATGATAGTTCGTGCCAACAGATAAATATAAATAAACACACACACATATTTCTCCCAAATCAGCACAGAATATTTATCCTGAGTAAAATTAAACCATAAACCTAGTCCAGTTAAAATAAAAAGATGTACATAGCAGATACATATTATATACAAGTCACTATACAAGACTTTTTATTGAAAATACAAGGAAGCATAATTATTATTCTTTTTGAAAATTCACCCTCAAATTAAAATGGTGAAGGCATATACACCTGAAATTTATGTGATAATCTAGCAATAATACCAATGCACACCATGCCATATGGCATTATTTTCCTAATAATTGCCATCAACAAAAAATGAAAAATTTTCACCCAAGAATCTCTACTTCTACCTGAGAAATTATAAATTTAATCAAAGTATAACTTTTTAGGGTTGTGTATCATTTTCTGAGTAAAGTCCCCATTTAGGTTAGTCAAAACCTACAAAGTCTTCTATATCTACTTCTTTTCTCCAACTTCCTCCTCCTCCTCTCTATCTTATGTACCCTGTGCTCCAGCCACACATCACTCATTTGTCGTTCTTTTATTGTAAGACTCTTTATCAAACCCTGGATCTTCTGTCATATTGTTTCCTCTACTTGGAATACTTTTTTTCCTCCTTCTTTACCTGGACAGTGCCTAATCATCTGTCCAGACGCAGCTCAGACATCACCTTCTATATCCTCCCTTTACACACCAGCCTCAATTTGTGTGCAGCTCATTCATCCTGCTGTTTTACTGTAGCATGCTTTCTGCCTCTCTTTATCACAAAAGTGAACTCCTTGAAAGAACAGGTCCTACTCTTCTCTGAAACTGAGTACAGAGCACTGTTTGGCATGCAGCAAGAGTGTAATAAGCAGACGTTAAATGTTTGGTGGGTATTTCCTCTGAAGAAAGTGGTATTTTGACTGGGCTTTGTATGTTAAAAAGGGATGACTTATGGCTATTAACTCATAGGAAGAGAGTCACATCCTGTTGTCACAGAAGACTCTGACAACAAGGAGAATTGGAATCAGGAACAAAGACATTCCTGTCACTTTGCTAAAAAGTATAAATTACCTCTTACCTACTCCAAAGAGGTCAGTAGGTATATAGATTTTTAACTGTACAGATAATTACTGGCAGAGTCAGCACTAAGATTAAATTTTTAAAACTTTTCATACGCTGGTAACAGAATTCTTTCTGTGAAAATAATGATACTATGCCTATATGTCTCATTCCTTGAATTAAGTATTAAAATCTTCTCATTATTAGAATGCTCATTGAATGGAATGTTCTGGGCAGTTATACTTCTTGGTTGAACAGTAATTTTGTAATATTTTATTTTTTCACCACTCAACATAAGTCACGCCCCTTTATGTTGATAAGAACATTATGAGATAGATATAATTCTTATTTTTCACACAGGAAAAATGCAGTTACCAGGAGTTATATGAATCTTCACATAATATAATTCCATTTTTTCTACCATGTATAAAGTCTTTTGGGAAAATTATAACAATCTTGAACTAGAAAATAACATTGGAATCTTTTTCTATTTTTACATCAATCTCGTTTCCTGCCTTATGAAGAAGAGTATATCTTGCCATTTGAAATTAGTAAATTCAGTGTCCTTCACAAATATACAAATTTCTGAATATAAGTATGTGTTACTTTTTTAAAATAATTTTTAAAATAATTCCTTGGGAGTCTATAAAATAGTTAGTAATGAATGTAGAATGATGAAAATGAATATTTGGAAAATGAAGTTGGCAGGTAATTTAGCCTTTGTAGCATCCTCCTAATGTTGTGGTTCAAATATGTGGTTTATCAAAACTGCACAATGCTAAAAGTCATGGCCTAGGGAATAATTTTGAATGGTCCAAATTATGAAAAATACATTTTTCAAGTGTCAATCCAATGATCATGTGTAAACTATTATTTGACATTCAAAGAAAGACTATCCAGTGTTCTAGGGTCTTGACTCTGAGTCTTAATTCTAGTTCTGTGAAGGCATATAGATGAAGCTAAAGGTGTACAAGTAGTAAGGGACCCAAGAGCAAGATAATTTTTTTTAACGAGACCATTTTTTCCATCATCTTTTCTTAATTGTTATCTTTCTGCCCTAAATAACAAAGTACAACCAATAAAATTTTGTCAATAATTTCCACCCCATTTCCTCTAACATATCTCGCAGGATTCCCTACAGTAAGGTATTGAAGGCTGAGACTAGTCTGGCAAAATCCGTCACTGATCTCGTTAAGTCTGCTTCATCATCTCTAACCAACATATAAAGTGAGGACTTACAAAGGCTTACAGATTTCCCACTTCCTTATATGTTATGTATTACACCTTATATATTAGATATTATATATTCATTGCAATGTCTCCTAATCCTTTCCCTGTTTAGCGTATCACTCTAAATTTGAATCATTATTGCAATAATATTCTGTAATAAACAATGATAATGTCATCAGAAATGAGAGAAACAAACCATGCAAATGTGGCCCGTAGCCCTTAATTCAGAGGTGTTGCCCTCCAGGAACTAATTCTTGCTATACCCAGGGAAAGCACCAGCCCATTAGAACTAGAAATGTTCAACTGGAATCACAGCACTTTTAAATTTTTGTGCAGACACTGCTGAAAATAATAACATCCCTTGCAACACTGTACCCTTCATCTAGGTAGGTTTATTCACATTCACATAGCAACTAAAAGAGGAAAGTTCCCAAGATAAAAGTTAATGCTGGAATTCAAACTAATGGTAGCACTATGCAGAGGAAGTAAATAAGGGAAAATAGACTTTTGTTTTTAAGTTGGAATTGAGATATCCACCACTTCTTACATTTGTCCCTTAAACTGCAACCCAATTAAATTAAAGAAATTTCATTTGAATAATTCCTTTTTTTGTATCCATCTGTATCTCAGCCATTTGAGGATTATGGGTGGTTGAATTCTGATCAATCAAATCGGGATGCGTCCTAGCTGTGTACATGGTGCCTATTAATGGTAAGATGGTCAAATAGAATAAAGAGGGATATGGACTATCCATGGAGTTTTAGAAGGGAAAGGGTTAGGCTTAAGATATTTTTGAACATCCTAAAATTATATACAAATATGTGTTTTTAACTATTCATATGAAGTCTCTCAAAAGATGTTTATTCTATAGATTTTTTTTCAAGATATCAAAAGGATCTGTGACTCTAAAGAGGGACCCTATAATAACATTTCTCAATCCATAGGAAACAAAGCACTTAAGAGTCATTGTGCTTTCAGTAGAACCCATGATACAGATATATTTTATGTTTTATGAACTAGAAATCATTTTACTGCCATAAGATAAGACTTATGTACTAGCTGACTTCCCCTGTGTTGCTCAGGGAAATTCCTCTCTCCCATCTTTATACTAAAATTGGAACATACTAGGTAGAATGGTTCAGATTAGAGGCAAAAATGCAAAAAATAACCTCTGAATTCAGATTTACCTTGTACCACTTTCGGATTTGCTGCTTTTACGTGAGACATTCATTTCTTCCATCTGCCCATGATGATGTAATGTAAGTATGGCACACATTAGGTAGTTTACCCTAGTAAATGAGGGACAAGCCTCACTGTGGTACATTGAGAAAGCTACTTAACCACATTGATAGGATTGCTGTGGGGAATGGAGGAGACAATCCATGCAGTGCATTTAGCATATTTTAATAAATACTAGACATACTTCTTTTATGCTATCATGATTACACATGTATCCTGTGTGGCAGTCACAGGTTTTGTATTCAGGAGAGCTCAACCATCATGGACTAATAACTTCCAAAGACTCCACCTCCATCACATCAAGAATTTGGGCTTCAACTATGAATTTTAAGGAGGCACACACAGCTGTCCATAGCACATACGGTATGTTTATTTTGGAAAACATTTGTTATAGTGTTTGAGAAAATATTAGTTGTTTACTTAGAGGTATAAACTATATCTGCCACAGGAGGATGATTTTCCCATTACACTTAGTGATAATTAATTTAGCCGACATCACTAATCTAGCTCTAATTAACTCAGCTGTTAAAAAAAGAACTGTGAAATCTTTAAATTCATTAAAAGTAGGAAATAACTAGAAGGATATTTAATACCTATGAATATATTTACAAATGGAGTTAATTTTAAAGTAAAGAACCTAAATGTTGTCAAACTAGTGATACGTAATAAAAATATTCTGTTAACCAATAATTCTGTGAATTTCTGGGTTAATTAAAATTGAATTGGTTTCTTGATTCCTAAGTTTCTCAGTTTTTAATCATCTTTATTGTGATTCTTATAAGGTGAGGATAGTAAAAACTTCATTTAATAAATTCATCTGGACACACAATTCTTTTTCACAAGAAATTTTCAAAGAATGTGCCTGGGGATGCTGATATGGGTATAATTTCATCTCTTTAATTCTATATTTCATGTCTTAGATTTATACTTTTATGAATATGCCTAGAGAAGGGAAAGAAACAGAGATAAGCTCCTTTAAAGATGAAATGGGGATTTAAGGCTAGAGCTAAATGGAAAAAGACGTACTCTATGCGTGCGCGTTCCCCGCAACTCAGCTCTGAATTTCAGATGTTACTCCTTTATGAAACACGTGCACACGCATACACACACACACACACCCCTGACTGTAACACTTGTTGGTTGAATTCAGATGGCACAAAAGCTAGTGACATTTTCATGATCTTGAAAATCACCCAAATATGTATTCCATCATACGATTGAACATTGAATGTCTTTCAATGGATAACTTTTAAAACTTAAATTCTAAAGAAATTAAGTAGGTTTTTTTTCAAGGAACCCTAGCTTAAGCATTGAATTATATTAATTATTAGAGATGTTTTGTCAAGAAATGTGGCCAGTTTTAATTTATATTGCCAAATAAATTCTAAAGAACACATTCATTAAATTCTTCCATTATGTTCTTGTCGTTGCTATTGGTATGAACGTTCTGACCTTTGAAAAGGTTGAACAATTCAGAGATTCAACATAAGAAAGCAGTATTAAACTGTGATTGAGGATACTGAAGAGATGTTTTAATATTATTGACTTTTGGAATTTGCTACTGGTTGTCATCAATTTATCATCCTGCCTTTCTCTCAATAAAAATAAATAAGTAAACATTAAAGTAGCTTCAAGGCAGACATATGGGCACTTTTATTGCAAATTCAAATATGGAGACTTAGGAATTATTTTCTAAATCAAGCACTGTGGTATAATAGCAAAACAAGCTCTGAACTATTACTCATAGAATCTAGTCAGATGTCAGAGGTCAGGTGTTTCATCCAGCACATTCTGCTGCCTTTAACTTATAATTACCAAGCACCTACATACAGAAGGGAGTTGCTCAATAGTCTCCTGAGAATCCTAAGGTGAAAAGGGTGTGGTATTTTGATTTAAGACTCAGTGTACTTTTGGGTGGATAAACATATAAATGACAAATAAGTGAAATGTTTAAATAGAGCATATTCCACAAGTGATGACACCACAGAAGAAATGTCATACATGGATTTCAAGGAAGAATTATTTTAGCTAGGTCTTAAATCATGAGTAGGGCTTCACAAGGAGAAAAAGAAGGTGATAGGTGGGGAGAAAGGAAGGAGCCCTAGAATTGCCAGATATAGCAAGCGAAAATATAGAATGCCTTGGAAGTATCATATTTTATTTGGTATTCCAAATAAAGAAGAGAAAGTATACATGCATGATTGAATGATATTAACTTCCGTATTTAAGGAGTGATCCTGGTTCAATACGATCTTGAGTTTACAAGTGATGTGGGATGTCAAGCCACCCTTATAAAGTGAAATGGGAGTCAGTGGGGCTGTAAGTGTGTGTGGGTTAAAAAGAATTTTTTAAATTGGAACAATCATTATGGGAATGGCAACAGTTAATGACTAGGACCAACTAAAGTAAATGTTCTCCTAACATTGAATTTTCAGCAGATTAAAAACTGTGTTTCTCTCTCTATATTTCAAATAGTTATATACTTGAAATGGTATGAGAACACATAGACACAAATATATACCTTTAGTTATACAGATGCCTCTCATATATTTTATTATATATTGTATGTGCTTAATTTATTTTATTATAAAATTAATACATATGCAGTATATGACATTTTTAATATGTAATAAGAAATTTAAATTAAAAATAATCACATTAGCATACAGAAATAACTATGAGATCTATATATAATTTGGAATATATATAGACCTATGGATAAATGTTATATACATATATAGTAACAGATAGATTATATTTAAAGTTATGCATACTTCTTGCACATATCACGGGAAAATCATTTTATTTTATTAAAGTAATATGAAAATATCATTTTCAATGGCTATATAGTATAGTATGATTTTTACTGATCATTACTTATTTAGCAATTCCCTATTGTTTAAAGCTTAGATTGCTTTTCAGTGTGCACTGCTATAAATATAACACTGCAGTAAAAATTCTTTAGTGTAAAATTATTTTCTACGTTTTTGATACATTCTTAGGATGAATTTCAAAAAGTGTAATTAGTTGATTAAAGCATATGAGTCTTTTAGATCTCTGGATATTTTTTGCCAAATTGCTTTCTAGAAAGTTTATATGAATTAAACTTGTTCTGGGAATAAAAGAGAATATTTGCCTCACTATAAATTTGCAGACATTCAATATTTTAAAAATTTTTGACTATTCTTAAAATTTGCACTTGTTAGGAAATTTTAGCATTTTATATTAGAGGAGGCAGCATATGTGTTTCTAATTCCGTGAATGATCTGCTCATTTCTCTTTTCAGTTTTCTGGTAGTCTATTAGATTTCATTTTCTTAATGATTTCCATCAGGTTTTGTTATATTAATATTATTTACTCTTTGTTATTTTTTAAAAAAACATTCCAAGTTTGCCATTTGCTTTTTGTGATAATGTTCATGATATACCATACAAGTATTTCAATATTTTGCTATTTTTTTCATTGCTTATATGCACAGAATATACTTCCCTAGCAAAAACCAGATGGATATTTACTAAAAACCTCTAGTGATTTATGCCATTTTTAAAAAATCTTTGAACCATTCAAAATTTATTTTGGCATAGAGTCTGAGGTGTGGGTCTACTATCTACCAATTTAGGGTAAGCAGCTTTCCCAACACAATCAACTGATTGAAACGATTATCTTTTCCCACTTGAGTCTGCAATATTTTTTAACATATTAATTTTATATATAGATATAAAAATAGATATATAATGTGTTTGAGGGCTTTTACTTTACTGTTATCTCTTGAACCAGTTCCACATTTGGTGAAATTGTCCAACTTGTGTCATATTAGACAGGCACATCACCTCCACCTTCAACCTCTCTCTTCAATCCATTATGCTTGAATGTTAAAAAAAGCTTTACTGTTGATTTACTTTTCAGACACCATGAGAACAGTTTTCTTAACTCCTTTCCTTGACAAAAGGAATTTTGTTGATATGGTATGAGGACTATAAATTAATTTGGTAAGAACTGAAAAGTTTGAAACAATTGTCTCTTCAAGGAACATAATAATAACAATTACTAACACGTAGTGGGTGTTTACTGGTTATACTGCTATTCTAAGCCATTCCCATTTGCTAACTCATTTAAAAACAAATACACTCCCTTGTTGATCTGATTGAGTTCTAAGGTTTTAAATGCATTCTCTATGAGAGCAACCACACTTGCTTTTCCAGTTATGAGCATCCTCCTGAACTTATTAAATGTATCACCTTCCTACTTAACACCTCTTGGATGTCTAATAAGTATTTCAAGCGTAACGTGTCCCAAACTGGACTCCTCTGTTGCCTTCCCTGTTTCAGTTACTGGCTCAGTTTAAAAGCATTATAGTCCTCATTGACTCTTTCTCTCATACTCTACATGTAATTCATCAATAACTCTACTTTTAAGATATTTCCAGAATACATATCTGAATATATATCTAAATATTCTGGATATGTTTAGTGCTGGATGGATGCATTTCTCAGTACTTCTGCTGCTACCACATTGGTCCAACCCATTTCTCACATGTGTTGGTATAGTACCCTGCTTAGGGCTCTTCTTTCTTTGACCCTTAATTTACTAGAGTCTTTTCCCAACAGAATAATCAGAAGAGTGATTCAGATAATGTCACTCCTGTGGGAAAACCTCCTGTGGTTCCCCATCTGCTCAAAGTAAAGCCAAAGTCTTTGTGGTAACCTAAAATGCTATCCTAGAATGCTGTGCAATTTGCTTATGTAGTTTTCCCATGGTTTATTTTCTCATTCCCTCTTGAATATGTGTTCCCCAGAGGAAAGATATTTGTCTGCTTTTTTCACTGATATATCTAAGCACCCAAAATGGTATACTCTTGGTATAAAATAGTTGTTTGATAAATATTTTTGATAAATGTACAAAACTTTAATTCAGTAAAGAATATGCTATTTATTATTCTTTCTACTTTTTAGATGAGGAGAACTAATTACAGCAAGGTAAAGTAGCAGAAATTGTTAGAGCCAGTGTTTGAACCCAGTCACCATTTCTGGAGTCTGGATTAATTTTTAGTTGAGTATTGCATTGCACTGTATTTTTCAGTTAGATTGTGATTAGTATTGCTCTACCCTACCCTTTTGAAATTAGGCATGGCATATGCCTTGCTTTGGCCAAGGAAATGTAAGCAGAAGTGGTGTAGGACTCCGTTGAACAATTTTTCATTTTCCTTTCCCTTGCCACAGATGCAAAACATATCAATACTTGGTCCCTGAATGAGCACCATATGGAACAGAGTCCCCTTCCAGCTGACCAAGGACATGTAGCAGGAGTGAGAAATATACCAAGGTTGTTTGGGGAGATTATTTGTCACCATAACATAACCCAGCCTATCCCAAATAATACAAATATTTTGAAATTCTCTTCATATTGATTCACACAGTACTATTCCTATGCAGTGGTTGCATATATATGTATGTAAAGGATAGACTGTTTTATGTATTTTCAGGGTAGTATGATTTGGGCTTTAGGATGTTTGAGTGAAATATTTTTTCAGTTCAAGTATGGTAGAACATCTAATTTATTACACTAATGTAGCATACAACCACTGTTCTGAAGATAAATTCAATCTAAGAGGTTACCTCTCAATTGTATTCCATTTCCTTATAGACAATTCTATTACCTGCAAATAATGCTAATTTTTGTCTCATATCCAATAGTTATGTCTCTTATTTCTGTCTCATGCTTTATTACTTTGGACAGAACTTCCAGACAATGTTAAAAAATAATGATGTCTTTGTCTTGTTCCTGATTTTTAATGGGAAAGATTATAGTATCTCACCATTAAGTATGATGTTGGCAGTTGGTTTAAAAGCTTCTTTATCATGTCAGCAAAGTAACCTTCTATTCTGGTATTTCTGCATGTTTCTTTTCACCTAGAAGTGACCATTCAATAACATAAAATGCCTTTTTTGTTATTTAAATAACCACAGGGTACTTTATATTAATCAGTGGGATTCATATTAACATATTAACTGATATCCAAATGTAGTGGGATGATATTTTTTATGTATTGTCTGGTAAATGGCCCCTTCTTAGTAATTTTTTCTTTCCTGAAGCCCTCTACCATTAAGATAGTCTCAGGCTTATAGCCCCAGAGAAGAAGAATCTGAATACTGCCACTAGAAAGAGAAAAAATAAATAAATAAAGCAATTGCTTCCAGACCAGAAGGAAAAATGGAAGCCCATTCTGTTGCAATGACGGGTTTCTGCAGAGAGAGATGAAGATAGGTAGTTTCTGGGAGATTAGAGATCAAATGCTGCCAAAGATGCAATGCTCACAGTTCTGTGGCACAGATGACCCCAGGCATGGGGAGTCAAAACACTTTATAAATTTCCAAAGCTGAATGTGTTCCTAGAATAAAATAACTATTTTTATTCCTCAGTTAAAGCAGGAGTTGAAAGCTTCCAAATGGTGAATACTAGGTGAATACTTAGGGGAATACTAAATGTTTGTGGTATAGGAGCTGGAAGTTTTTAGAGGTCTTTGACACTTATAATTTAAAGGATATATATATTTAGTGCAGTAGTTAGAACTTTTTGGTTTCAAGAAACATTCAACTTCATGTAATATAATAAAAAGGTGGAATTCCTTCGTTGCACTCTCTCCCTATTTGTGGTTTGCTTTTGGGTACCAATAAATCCTCCTTAAAAGAGCCAAATGCCAGTCAATTTCCCTCACTCTCTCCCAGTCTTTTTCATCTTTGATTTTCTTCACAGGTTACCTTATGTCTCTCAGGTTTCTTGTTACCATGAAAGTGAGGTCATAGCCACTAATTTCAGTGGGGGTCACCAGTAGGGAAGGACCAATATTTCAGGCGGGGGTCATATGCCTACCACCAGCACCAGGATTTCATCCTGGACACAGAATGCTGTTGTTGGCACAAGATGTGTCAATTGTCTGTCCTTTTGGCCATGAGAGGGGGATTCCAAGAATGTTAGCTCCCATGTGAAATCAATGAGTGGAGAGAGGGGAAAGTATTCCACTAAAATAATAGGTGTATGGTTACCAGGAGAAGGGAGGAAGAGTTCTTTGTAGCCCAAACCAGCAGATGTCTATTGCAACTAGGAAATGAAAAACCATGATAAAAATGTTCTGATAAAACAAAGAGGCAAAACTAAAAGGCAGAGTAAAGATAGGCTGAATTCATAGTTCATGAAAGAGAATATGATCAGTTGACAGATTTGTGAAGCATTGATACGACAAATACAATCAAGATTTATCAACTGAATGACAGTAAGGAAGGAAGGAATTAAGAAATTGAAAACACTACAGCCTTAAATTTTTGAATGCTTAAATTTTTATTGGTAGATCTCAAATTACAAACTTACTTGCTTTGCTGTTAGTAGAAAACAAACAAAAATTATGGTCTGAGGAGATATGAGAATTTTCTGATTGAGAGAGACAGAAAGGACATATGGAATCTTAGGTGTTAATTGTAACTCTCTGCATCACAATCTGCCAGGAATCACAAACACTCCAGGCACAAGGAAAACATCCACAGAGTCATGACCCATCGCTACTGTCTCATTTGCCTTCAATCTGAGAACAAATAACTGTTCTTAAACAGCCACGCTGTCAAGAGACCATAAATAAAGAAGGTGGCACATGGGAGATGGACTGAAAATTAAGTAGCATTTTTTTCAACAAACAGCCTAATTATTAAGTAGTGTTTAAAATTAAATATTCTTTTTACCACAAAAATTATGGAGATGGGGATAATCAATAAACGTGAAGATATCAGTGTGATTACATAGGCAAAGCTCAGATAAGCCAAATTTTAAGTCAATACAAAATATGTGTGTGTCAGATGACACTCGTACTCATCCCCATACTCTCTCAGTTTGTTATTTTATCCCAGCTGCTGCTGGGGCATCCAGATGTGCACAGCTGTAACCTTAGAGCACTTCCCCTCAGCTGTAGTCCATACCTTGCACTTTCTGCATCCAGGCTTCCATTCAGCCACTTGATGCATTTTCACACAAATACCAAGGTAGTTATAGGTCTAACCTTAACCAGTGGGAAACAGAATCCAGTGGATTAATACCCTGCTCTTCTTACCCTTGGGCAGACAATTCTAAAGTGTAACCTACAGGAATCCTCAGAGAGTTCTAGCAGCATTGAGCTTCAGTTGCCCACAATAGAATCAGCTCATGACTCCTTCTTTGAATCATCATTCCCTCCATTCTTGTTGCACACCTACTGGTCCCTTACTCTTGCTGTCAGTAATCTACCTGCCAAAAAAAAAAGCCCCTGCTTTAGGCTTTGCTTTTAAGGAAAGTCTAAGACTAGGGGATAAAGGTGATATACATATAATTGGCACAGTGTAATCCAGGGAGGCTAAGAGCCAGAACTGATGGAGTTTACATACTAAAGGAAAAAAAAAAAAACTAATAAAAATACTGACTTTGTAAGTATGATCTGGCCAGTGAAGTGACAGTTCCATTGCTTGGTGAAGATGGTTTAATGTTGAGAGATTTCTGTGGAAAAGCAAGTCGATTTAGTTTCAAATTTATTATGAGAAACTGTGCTTTAGATCATGTGACCAAGAGCAAATTACTTAAGTTCTATTAGTCTCAATGCTTTTATCTATATAAAATAAGAATAATGATAATGTCTACCTTATTTGGTTGTCATAAGAACCAAATAAGGTAATATTAAATGACTATAAATTTGTACTATATTTGGAAAACACAAGGGCTAATTTCCCCTTTCCAAATAGAAGCAGCAACACATCACATTACATGTGGATAAAGTAATATCCACTCTGAAAAGAGACAGGGATTCTTCCTACAGAAGTAAAATCAATTAACTTCAAGTTAATCATCTGTGGGTCACTCTGTTATCCAAGAATTTCTTAGGATATCTTATTGCTTTTATTATAATTTTTTTTTTTACTTCTACTCTTTTCAATACTATTAGTAATCTTATTATGAATATGATTTTATTTATTTCTATTCTTCCATCATCTAGCTAGTCTCTGACCTAGATACTCAGTAAATATTTGTTGAATATATAAACATATAATTTTCTAACTATGAAGCAAAGGATAGGAACAATTATCATAAAGAAATAATTGACAGCTATGATGGTACGGGGGATCTTCTAGCAGCTGTGGCTTCCCTGGTGGCACCAGTTTACTAATGAAGACAAAGATTAATGTAGTGTTATAGATCTCAGAATAGATTGACATCATGATGTTTGTCTGTGTCACAGGTATACACAACAGGACATCTGAAGCTCAACTAGGAGAAGCAAGCTTTTTGTTTTTTTTCTATTCCAGTACATTACTATGTTAAAGAATAGATAAAACACAAAGTTTAAATATGTCCCACAGAGTACATTTCAAAAAGGCAGAAAATTTAATGATACTATAATCACAATTTAGAACTCTAACATGCTCTCAAGTAAAATGAAATGCAGAATGTCACAAAATAGCATTTAGCCACAGGTAAAACACATGTACGCCTTTATCAGCAATAATAACTACAACACCCAAGAGCAAAAGATAGTCTCCAGGCTGAGACAAAGGAGGTCAAACCAGCGAGGCAGACTTAAAAAGTCCAAAGAACATTGTTGTCTTTCAAATTCTTTAGACAGCATAAAATTCTGTTTTCATCCAAGTGCCTTTATTTTTAAGTTCCCTCAATAAAACCCAATTTAAATAAGACTATATTACGAAAATAATGTGATCACTCAAGTTTAAAGGCTCAAATATATTCCATTATAGTGTGAAGAATAATATTTCAGTTAAAACCTCAGTATCACTGATGTTTAATTTTGGAGAAATCATGATTAACTGAAAAGCTGCCACGTGATTAAAGACAGGCAGAGGTCTCCATTAATCAAAGGTAGAAGTGGTGAAATGTGTAATAGGTAAATGTGATGCCTAACTTCAAGAAAATTCCAGAGTGGATTAGTAAACACATACATAATAAGCATCTAGAACAGAATGAGTCAAAATGGGTTCACTAGGAAAAGGTATGTCAAACTCATAAAACTTTTAAAACTACTGTGTTCATAATGTGCTGTAAATCTAAAGTCCTTTAAATTCATCAAAATATTTTATAAAATGAGAAGGCTTTGGTGTTTTTGATCATAGATTGAACTGAAACCTGAACGATGTGAGCGAGTGTAGCATATGAAACCGAAGAAGTGTCTTCGAGTCAGGGAACAGCAAGAGTTAAGGTCCTGAGATCAGAAAATGCTGAGTATATTCAAGGAACAAGGATGCCAACACGAATTGCATGGAGAGAGATGTGAAAAATAAGAAGAGACAGACAAATTATGTAGGGACAGGATCGCAGTACAGAGAATGGTTTTTATTTGATTATGATAAGTCATTGAAATGTTACCAGCAGGAGAATTGCATGATATGATCTGGTATTTTTTTTTTAAATCATTCTAGCTGCTGTGTGGAAAATAGATTGTAGGAGTTCAAGAGTAAAATCAGGTGACAAGTTGGTCAAAATGTTCTAATTGAGACATGGTAGTGCCACAAATGGGTGCCATGGAGGCAAGGTGGTTTGGAACAACTAGATTCTAATTCATTTTAAAGATCAAACAAGGACTTGCTCATGAGTCCATCTAGTGACAAGGCACACAGTTGGTCCTTGATAGATTTATTTTTTAAAAATCAATAAATGAATTTGCAATGAGTTGGAAGGGAAAAGGAAGGGGGGCAAGCATCATTCTTAGGTTTAGACCTGACATGAGTTGGAGAAAATTAGGAAAGAAGAAAGAAAAGTTAGAGAAATCAGGTATTTTATTTTAGATGTACATTTTTCCACATAGTGAAAAAATATGTCAAGAAAACTATTAGGTTGGTTCAAAAATAACTGAGGTTTTAGCATCGTTGAAATTTGCCTTTGATGGTGGAATACATTTTTAAATAAATGTGGTTATGTTACATATCATTTTAATGTGCATTTCTCACTATACGTTTCTTTGCTAATGACTTATTACTTGCTGTTTATTTTATACTGTGGAAATGATGTTAGACAGAAAAGCAAATTACAGTGATTTTCTTATTTGATTTCAACATGGGTGGTAAAGCAGTGGAGACAACTCACAACATCAACAACGCATTTCGCACAGGAACTGCTGCTAATGAACGTACAGTGCAGTGGTGGTTCGAAAAGTTTTGCAAAGGAGATGAGAGCCTTGAAGATGAGGAGTGCAGTGGCCGGCCATAGGAAGTTGACAGCAACCAATTGAAAGCAATCATGGAAACTGATCCTCTTAAAACTACACGAGAAGTTGCTGAAGAAATCAGGGTCGACCACTCTATAGTCGTTAGGCATTTGAAGCAAATTGGAAACGTGAAAAAACTGAATGAGTGGGTGCCTTATGAGCTGACTGAAAATCAAAAAATTGTCATTTTGAAGTGTCCTCTTCTTGTGTGCAACAGCAAACCATTTCTCGATCAGATTGTGATGTGCGATAAAAAGTTGATTTTATATAATAACCAGTGATGAACGGCTCAGTAGTTGGACCAAGAAGAAGCTCCAAAGCCCTTCTCAAAGCCAAACTTGCACCAAAAAAGGTTATGGTCACTGTTTGGTGGTTTGCCTTGGGTCTGATTCAGTACTGTTTTCTGAATCTCTGCGAAACCATTAGATCTGAGAACTATGCTCAGCAAATCGATGAGACGCACCGCAAACTGCAATGCCTGCAGCTGCGTTGGTCGACAGAAAGGGCCCAGTTTTCTCCATGATGATGCCTGACCACACGTGGCACAACCAGTGCTTCAAATGTTGAGCAAGTTGTGCTATGAAGTTTTGCCTCAGCCACCATATTCACCTCACCCTCGCCAACCAATTACCACTTCTTTAAGCATCTTGCAACTTTTTGCAGGGAAAAATGCTTCCACAACCAGTCGGATGCAGAAAATGCTTTCCAAGAGTTTGTCGAATCCCAAAACATAGATTTTTATGCTACAGGAATGAACAAACACATTTCTTGTTGGAAAAAATGTGTTGATTGTAATGGTTCCTATTTTGATTAATAAAGATGTGTTTGAGCCTAGTTATAATGATTTAAAATTCAAAACCGCAATTGCTTTTGCACCAACCTAATATAACATTTGTAGCTTTTATAAACATTTCTTTAGCCTTTATCAGAACATAGTCAGATATTAACTACTAGATCAAATGTATGGCTCAAAATGATCCCTGGAAATGGATATGGGTTCTGAACTTGCCTATCAATGGCACCCCAGCAGTCAGGTTTGGTAGAAATTATCTCTTAGTGCATAAAATAAGTGGATGTGGTCACATAAGGATGTGTTTCATATATATCAATGAATAGGTACACATCAAAGAGTAGGTAATAAATAAACCCATATATTTAACTAACATTTATTTAGTGTCTACCGTGTAACACACTGGAAAATAAAACATTCTCTCTGTTCTTGTCTTTATACAGACAGATAAAAATATATGTTCGGTGGGTCTAGAAGAGGAAGCCAACCTGGTGATTCAGTTCAGGAGCATTATTTATTGTCAGGAGTCATTGCTACCATTTAGAGTAGCCTTTGAAATGTTCTGAAGGATGTATTCTTTTTATAAAGAAAACACTTATTCCCTTAAAATTTAGAGTGCTTAGTTTCTTTAAACATTTGTTCTGAATGGCATGTTGTATTAGTTTCCTATTGATGCTATAATTTCCATAAATTTAGTGTCTTAGAACAACTCATATTTAATATTATACAGTTCTGAAGGCCAGAAGTCTGAAATGGGTCTCACTGAGCTAAAATCAAGGTGCCATCAGGGGTGCGTTTATGTTTGGAGGCCTTAGGGGAGAATCCATTTTCTTTTCTTTTCAACTTCTGGAAACTGCTGGTACTCCTTGGTTCATGCCCTGCTTTCATCTTCAAAGCCAATGGTGATGAAATCTTTCTCAAAATACATCACTCTGATACTGACTCTTCTGTCTCTCCTTTCCTTTTTGGGCACAGGATAATAATCCAGGATAATCTCACAATCTTAAAGTCAGCTATTTAGCACCACAATTTCATCTTCCATCTTAATATCCCCCTTGTCATGTAACATAACATATTCACAGGTTTCAGGGATTAGGATATGGACGTCTTCAGGCGACCATTATTCTCTCTATTACACATACCTAAATACAAATTTCTCAGGTCAATATTGTACAAAAGAAGGAAAGAGATTTTAGGCACGACTATTTCTCTTTTGATTATTTCTGTGCATTTTATCACATGATGGAAAAAATATGTCAAGAAAATTGCGACAACAGTAGTAGCATTTATGGTCATTTCTTTAGCCTTTATCAGAACATAGTCAGGTATTAACTACTAGATAAAATGCATGGCTCAAAATGACCCCTAGAAATGGATATGCGTTCTGAACTTGCCTAGCAATGGCACCCAAAGAGTCAGGATTGGTAGAAATTATCTCTTAGTGGATAAAATTATTTCCAGTGGAATTAAAAAATAGATATGTCTGCCCTTGGAAATTCCTTCTTGCACCCCTTCTCTAATTTGTGCATAAACGACTTGATAAAACTTTGATAAACAAGATGCATGATCCTTTCTTCTATACCCCCTGTGAAAATAGAAAATTAAATGTTCCCTATAGACTTCTGTCAGACACTTTCAGAAATAATTATTTTAGTGAATGTCTCTGAAATTCTAAGCCAGCAAATCTCAATTTAGACAGAGATTTCTTCCACAAGGGAGGCTTCCCTGTGACCCGCACCTCTTCAGATTAGAATAATTTCTTTGTTGATGTCACTTCATAACCTTTGCGTTTCTTCATTTTTATTACCATTGTAAGGAACTAATTACTTGAGTGATTATTTGCTTGATGTTTGTCTTCACTGAATACAGAGACTGCATCTGTCCCATTGGCCACTCTGCTCTATCACTAGTTCTTTGCACTCTACCTTACCAGTAGATGCTTAACGATTATTTGGTAAATATACAAAAAGATTTAGCAATCTACAGGCTTTTAAATTTAGCTAACCTCTGGGTACTTTATTTTATTTTTAATGTCTTCTTGGGCATTTGGTAATATTTGTCTTTTTTTATTTAATATTTGCCTTTAAAAAACAAAACGAAACATTCAGACTAAAATGTTTATGGTCATGTGCATTACTGTGAGCCTAGAATAGCTAATTGCCTACATGCCTAAAAGCACATCAGGAATTATTGAGAAAGAAGATATCCTTGGCTCACCTCTGTGTGTTCCTTCAATTCAGTACAATGTTCTTATTAAAACACCTTTACTCATAAATTACTTCTAGACATAATAGTAACATTTATTGAATGTTTATGACAGGCCAGGCACTATTCGGAGTGCTCTTCTTACCAGTTTCTCCCTGGCAACAGTACCGCAATATAGATATTATTATTATTTTATTTTACATATGAGGCAACAACTGAAATATAGAGGATATAATTACTTACCCAAGGTCATACGACAGAGGGAAGTGCCTGGATTTACAACTAAGGTGATCTTGCTCCAGCGTCCTTACATTTAACCAGTAGAACTTATTGACTATACAAGAAATATTAAAGCAATAGAAAAATCTTATTTCAGGTATGTCCTAAAGGGTATAAGCTCAGATGCACAGCTGCCATATAGTTTTTCAAATTTCAAAATTGGGAAATTATATTTAAGTGAGACACTTTGAAGAATAGTCTGGGTATTCCTCTAGATTGATGAATGGTTCTCACGATGCAGTCCCCAGCCCAGCAGCACCACCATCACATGAGAATTTGTTACAAATGCAATTTTTTTCCGACATCACGGACCAACTGAGTTAGAGACACTGGGAGTGAGGCCCAATAATTGTGTTTTTAACAAGTCCTCTGAATATTTCTGATGCATTTGTGAGTGTGGGAACATTTACTTGCCTGCATGGTGGGCAAACTATGGCCTATGGACCAAATCTAGCATGCAAACTTTTTTTTTTTTTTTGTATCATCCATAAGCTAAGGATTGTTTTTAAATTTATAAGATTTTTTTAAAAAATAAAATGAACAGTAATATTTTGTGACATGAAAATTGTGTAATATTCAAATTTCAGCATCTATGCATATTTTTTATTGGAACACAGCAAAACATATTATCTATGTCGCCTTTTACACTAAAATGGTAGAGTTGAATAGTTTCAATATAGACTATAAGATATGCAAAGACTTTGCTACCTGGCCTTTAACAGAAAAGTTTTGCTGACCTCTGGCCCAACAAAGCAGTGCTTTTCAACTAGAAAAGCATTGCCATGATGGTAAGAATCACCTGAGAGTCTTTGTAAAAAGAAAAGTACACACAGCCACGCCAGAGCTACTAAGGGTGGGAGTTACGGAATATGCAGTACAACAAAAACAAATGAATTCACGCCCAACGGGTACGATGCACATTATCTGTGTGACTTACAACTTTGACTCAAACTGTACAAAAGCAATTCATGTAACCGTACTCCTGTAACATTCTGAAATTAAAAAAAAAAAAGACAACTGAAATCATGAAGTGAGTTTAAGATGCAGCCAACATTGGAACCCCACTTTTAGATACAGATTTATCGGTATTATCTCAGGTATTTCTCACAGCAATTCTGATGGAGAAATGATAGTTATTATTTTTTCCATATTATTGATGGAAAAACTCAGGGTCAGAGATGTTAAGGACCTTACTTATTCTGTCACATATTCAGTAAAGTATAGGCCTTAGATTTGAATGCAGGCCCAAAAATAACAAAGCCAATGTTTTTAACTCTCTCCTTTATACTGCCTCCGTGCCTTTTTGGTCTGAAAGTATCATTTCTGGATCTCTTCCAGTGAATGTCTTTAAATATTCTTTCACAGTCTCCTGGCTTCACTACACTTCAGGTGTCTGGTTCTCAGTTTTTATAAAATTTCTATAATGTCTGTATGCTTCCTCCTGGCTCTAAACTTGTATTTAGCTTCCCAGGCCCTAATCTTACTTTTCTGGCTTTCAACTCATTTCCATTTGCCTGCCGTTACCTATAGATCTACCTTGACTTTGTACCCTTGACAAGGTAAAACGTTTTCCTCTAGTTTTCAGCCTTTAAAGCAGGTGAGCTCTCTTTTACAAGGCACTGGGTTTCTGCATCATGGGTCATGCTCTTAGCTGATCTTTAAACACCTAGAATATGTCAAGAGAGCTAGGTTTCCGTTCAGAGGGAAGGTTATTTTGAACTTGGATCCCAATCAGAAGTAGGACCAATCCTGCTGCAGAAGTACAAAATACAGCTTCCCAGGGTCATGGGAGGATGACGAATAGGTAGAGATTGCATAGGTCAGAGGGTAACTTGGCATAGCAACCCTCATTTAGTAGAGCAGCATTTTGCAAGACCTGATGTTGGGAAGCAAAGGCTTCCTGAGCTCAGGGCTTGCTAGATTTCTAGCATTCTCTAAAGTGCGAACTTTCCTTTTCTTGAGCACATGACTAGATGATATTTCTCAGGCTTCTTTGATTGAGGTGTGGCCATGCAACTGATTTCTGGACAATGGAATGAAAACAAATGCAATATGTTCAACTTCCAAGCTTGACACTTAGAAATCCTTAAACCCAATCCCAATGCTTTCCTCAACTACCAAAAAGAGAGGAATCTAAGGGCCTAGAAGAAGTTAGAGACATAGCATAGTAGGAACCTTGGTCTCTGAATAACTACATGGAACAAACCCCAACACACACAAAAAAACACTAACAACCTGCTTTGGAATATGACCTAAATAAGAAATACGATTGTGTTAAATCACTGGATTTGGGACTTTATCTGTACTAGAATCCAGCGTTGTTTACCTTAAAGTTAACTCTGATTAATCACATTAACTGAAGTAAAAATAATATGAAAATAGACATCAGAGCCTAGAACAAGAAAGTAACCAAGTACAGTAGTCTGTGCTTTTCCACAGTGTTATTTTCTGTGGTTTCAGTTACCTGTAGTCAACAGCAGCCTGAAAATAAGTACAATAAGATATTTTGGGAGCAAGACACCACATTGACATAATTTTTATTATGGTATGTTGTTATGGTTGTCCTAGTGTAGTATTATTTATTATTGTTAATCTCTTGCTTTGCCTAATTTATAAACTATCATAGCTCCATATGTATAGGGAAAAAACCCAGTATGTATAGAGTTTGGTGCTCTCTCTGGTTTCAGGCATCCACCGGGGGTCTTGGAATGCATTTCCCATGGATAAGGCTGCCTACTGTACTTTAGTAGAGAGACAGTGCACTGTTATAGAAATTTTCATGTATTAACCTGTTAATCTTCAAAGCGCCCATTTTACGGATGAGATAAGCTAGGCACAGGGAAGTTAAGAAACTTGTTTCAAGTTACAATTAGAAGAAGCAGAACTGAGATCCAAACCTTGGTCAGTTGACTCTAAAGCTTTTACTCTTGACCACAATTTAATACAAATATGCTATTTATACTTTTGTAATCTTCAGATTACCCTGAGTTAAAGATTCCTTCTGCAAGTGCTGTTAAGAGCCTGTTGCCTAGGGTGACGTGGGTATAGCATTCAGCATTTATACATCTGATTTTATTGAATATGTTGTAACGGTGTTATTATTCCCACAGAGGAAACTGAAGCTTGGCAGTTTAAGGTTCAAGGTTCCAGAGCTGTAACTCAGCTGTTATTCTTACCCAGCTCTTTAGAGCTGTTCTCTCATAGGCAATCTCTGCTGTCTCAGACCTGTAGAAACGCCCCTTCTAGGACACTGTCCTCCTCCTCGCTGGGAGTCTACAGGATTGCTTTGACAGTGGAATGACAACATATGGCAACCTGCTCTGTAAACCAGCAAACACTGAACAAACACAAGGTGTGATTATTACCATGATTACTTAAGACAAAGAACAAACCATGACAACCCAGTTGCATGTACTTCCTTATTATTCAGAAAGGGAGCTCAGAGGAAAAGACTTGCCTGGGGAATTTGGTACAATCTGACTGTACACTCTTCAGTTCATTCAGAAAACTGTGATTCCACAGTTCTTTTCCTAAGTTCTGCTTCCCGAGTAATTGGATAATATCCACTTACATGCAATGCACTAGGATCACCTCTGCCTCATGCATCCGTGCCTCATTTCCTCACTTAATGCCTTCTCAGTTCCGTTATTTATTTGCTTTAATATTACAGCAGTACAGCACGGTGAGTCACACTCACTGCCATTCCCAGTAGTATCCTCTAAGGGTACAAAACAATAAGGTGATTTATGAGGCCCTTTCCACCCAAATGATACACAATCACAGAAGCTTGCTTCTCACTGCCTTGGTCTTCGGACCAGGGACAGGCTTCAGTTGCCAGGTCAGGGAAGGGGTTTTGGATGCTTTGACTAAGCCCCTGTAGTAGAGCCATTCATTCCACTGCAGGGCACAACGGATGTCTGGGTGGGGCAGGAATGGTGGAGAGGAGGGGCTGGAGAACACGTGGACACAGTCTACAGGAAGAGAGGTCATAAACACCAAGCTTGGGCTGTACACTAATGCTTAGCGAGAGAAGGCCACATACCTAAACCAGTCATTCTCAATCAGGGAGCACTAAGGGGCACTTGGCAAAGTCTGGAAACATTTTTTTGCTTGTCACAACTGTTGGTTGGGTGTTACTTGCTCCTAATGGATAGAAAGCAGGGATGATTTTTAATTTACTTAGTTATTTGTA